>JAOXJM010000071.1:1054466-1077617 GCA_026413425.1 Tringa solitaria | reverse complement strand
AAAACAGTAAACCAGATATATTACTTAGTGTAACCACATTCCTTTCTCAGACTGTGCCACCCATCTCCCACTCCCCTGAGCACACTGGAAACCAGCCACAGACACTACTTCTCCTGCTCGTGCTCTCACCAGCTTCCTTTTGCTCTTCCGCAGTTGCTTTTTTCTCCCTGAAATCTCTACAGATATAAATCTCTACGGGGTATGGGCTGCACCTTGCTGCTGAACGAGACCGAAACGGGCATCCCTGAAAGACGTGACCTGACTGCAACTTGTCACTGGCTTTTGTTTGCAGAAGAGGATGAAGATGGGGCCAGTGACACGTGCTGCCTGGGCAGATGGAGTGAAGACCAGCCCTCGCCCTGCTGTTCCCTCACGCTCAGCACAGGAGCTGCCAACGCCACGGGCTTTTCTCTGGCATGGCTATTGTACTGGGTAACACAGTTGTCACGTTCAAACGTCATCACAAGCACCGTTCTTGCCATACCTGCACTCTCCACTCCTATCAAAGGGGCCTTTCAACACGGATCTGCAAACAATCTCAGCTGGGACCTTCCCCTGACCTCTGACAACCCAGTGCCCGTCCCGCCGGTCCCGTGCTGGGACTTGCAAGTGCTTCGGGATCACCTTGGCCCATGAAGAAGGGCCGGTCCCCAGCCGTTTCGCTCCAATAAGCGGGGCCGGGGACCCTGCCCAGCAGCCTGGCTGTTTGTGGACGCGCTGCGTGGACTCAAGCCCAGCTAAAACAGCCCGTGGGGAATTCTGCAGCGCAGGGTGGCAGCGTGAAGAGGCCTTGGAGGACCAGGTCAAGTAACTGGCGAGCACTGTAAGCAGCCTGCCAGGAACGCGCGGCGGTGCGTGAGTTTCAGGAGGCTCCGGGCAGCAAACTCTGCTCTCCCACTCTCCCTTCTCCGCAGGGAAAAGATGCCAAAAGAGGTCAGGTGCCAAAATCCACCCCTGCCACCTGGATTCGGTTTGCCAGGTACCGCTGAATAATGAGACGCATTCATTTAGTACAAGGCTCTCTTATCTCTTATTTGATTTGATGTAATAGATGTACTGTAGATAAAATAGGTGCAAATAGTACTTCATTGTAATCCCATGGTACAGGGAACTCAAAATAATGCACTAATAATGAAAGCTGCTGTAGTCCTGTACAGATTCAAACCCACTTAAGGAAACTAGATACAAATCTCCTCTTGCTTGCATTGGTATGTGTATTTTACCCTTATTTATTAGGTAAGACTTGCCCTTGTTTGAACTGGCTCTCTTCTGTTTATTGTGTTTTGTTCCCCTGCCATAGCCTCAGAGTCTGTCTTTGTGGAAAGAGCCACTGGACTGCCTCTCGTGCAGGAAAAGCAGAATGCATTGGGATTTTTGCAGCCCCCATAAGTTGAAACAGTGGTAACTCTCACCCCCCAGCACATAATCCCACCTGACATTCACCAGTGCAAATTGAGGAGTTTCACCACTGACTGGAAAATGATACTGTGATATTCTTCTGCCAAAATACGGGGGACAGAGGGGTAGAAAGAAGGATTTCAAGGAAGATATAAAGAAGCAGGAAAGCTTAGGGTGCAACCTGAATAAATAGTGTCATTGTGGCCCTGCTGAGAGCCAAAATAGGGTGCTTTGTTGGCCAAGGGCTGTCTCGGGGAGGCTGGGTGCTGTATATTAAAGTACTTTCTCATATTACTTGATTTCTTTGCTAAGAATTAGGATTTTGTTATTTTCAGACAAACAGAACTACATCAAAGATACCTGACCCTATAATCTTTCTTTCTTCTTAAGGAAACAACAAAGTTTTTGTCTAACCTTTTGGGACAAAAAGAAGTAATGTTGTTGAATACCTCACCATATCCATTTCCTGTTTTGTTTGATGGGATGACTATGATTTACAGGATTTCTTTATGAGACCCAATTAAATATAGAATTTATAATATTCATGCAGTTTCTGTGCCAAATATACATAGTGCTGATACAGCAGGGATCTCAAAATATCAACCACCTGCTTGGAAGGAACAGAATTATGAATACATCTCCTTAAACAATAATTCATCATACTCAGAAGCCTAAAGTTAAGCTGCTCTAGAGCCAACACAGCTGCTTTATCATCTTATTTGGGGGATACTGCTGACTTCTAGTGCTGGGTATCATTCTCGCAACTCATGACTAAGGCTAAATTCAAGGATTTAGAAGGCTAGGAAGCAGCACTGAGTTTGGCAGGAAAGATCCTGGGCTTTCAGAGGGCAAGACCACGCTTCTCGTACACTGCACCATGACCCCGAACCAGTCAGACCAGGGAACCATCCAGAGTTAATGCATTCACTGTGGCTGTGGAAAATGAGGAGAACCTTCGCATACCCCCTCTCCTCAAGGACCCTCATCCTTGAACACCCACCCACCAAAAAAAGATGGTTATGGGCTGGAGTCTTCCCTAACTGAGATCAGCTGAGGTACCACCTTAACATCTTTTTCCCCAGGGAAGGCTGCTCTACTCAAAATAATGAAATTAGTTTTAATCCGCATGATTTCCTTATGAGAAGACTTTGATCTCACGCGATTTAGGTTTATGGTATGTTCTCTCCAGACAGGAGGCACTACAGCAGTGGGACAGACTGAAAGTACTCACAGCTGAGCTTGGGGGACCCACACACAGTCTGGGGATATATATGTGTGTGTGGCAAAAATGAAATCTCAGGACCTGAGTAGGGTTTTGAGGAACAAAAAATAGCACCACGGTATGATAGTGGCTTTAAGTCCATTTTTGCTGCAGGATCCTGCTGTGCCCATTCCAGAAAGGTGTTGGTCTAATTGGGCCTTTAGAACTTAGATCTTACCGCATCCCCCAGCAGCCAGGTTCGATTAAGCAGCTTTCATTAGGAAACTTTTCCAAAGCTGTGATTTAAACCTTTATTGCATGTGGAGCCAGCCACATTTCTTCTCCCTTTAATGATCAGGACAATATTTCAGAAGCACCCTCTTTGCAGATGTTTTGAGAATTAGAAGACTATTATCATGTCTTTTTATTTCAAAGCTCTACAAATTCACCACTTTCAGCTTTTTCCTTATGAAAAGGAAAATTTTCTTAACTTCTTTCTAGTGTCTATTGCTCTCCTGGAACCAGGGCTACTTTAGCCCTTCCTTTCTGTCCCTTTTCACCAACTAAACACGTTTCAGGATGACCGCTTCTGTGTAGTGGGCATCAAAAGCTCTCTCAGTCAATAACTGGGGTGTCACGATGCCTGTGGATGTTGCTAAACTGTTGTTTAGACATACTGGGATAGAAGCCTCCTGAGTGATTTCAGTCAGAGTATGAACAAGTCTAACATCACAAATATAATCTGTTGAGAAATCCCAATCCTGTCAGCAGTATCCAAGCTTTAATGCAGCTTCTTATAGCAAGAAGGGGAAAAAAACCACAAACCACAGCTCTGTTTATTTTACCTGGAACAGGTTTGCCTTGTTATTACTCAGTCTTCCTCTTGGAAGTGTGTTCCTGATAAAGAGCTTTTCCAGCCAAGTGATGGATTTGTAGGGCCAGGTCCAAAGGACAGAGACATCTTTGAGGGGCTGATCACCAGCCAGCCCTTGACAACCACTCCAGACCAACAGGCCAGCTCTGTTTGTGTTACAGAAAATCTGTGCCATTGTGAAGGCAGCGACCGCCCTCTTACCTTCAGGAAATAACCTTTAGGGTTTTAACAAATAAGGACAAGGAAGAGTGTTTTCATCCAGCATGTTAATGCCTGAAGGGAAAAAATAGAACTGGAGGCTGTTTTCAGAAACAAAATGTACGGCAGACTTGGGATTGGGTGAGAACGCAGCAGGAAAACTTCAGATTTATTTGAGATTACAAGGAGATTTGCTTATCTCATCCAAAAACCTCTTACAATCAGCATTTTCATCATCTCTTCTACTGGCTCATTTTACCTTTTGCTCCTAAACTGTGCTGGAGGCTTGGTTCTAGGCTGGCGCTCTGACATCCATGATGTCTGCCTTCCCCTTTGACTGAAGCTCCATTTCAGTCATGCAGAAAATTAATTAGGGCATTTTATTTCCTTTGTATGTAGACCTAAATACTGTTTCTGAAGCTGCAAACATGGTAATGTTGTAAATGAATAATGACAAAATTAGTCTCCTTTTGCATGACTTCTGAAGCTGATAGCAAAAACAACCATGAAGGCATTGCAACACAAAAATCTGCTGTTTTAACCATACTGGAAAAAATTCTGTGCACCAATTAGAGAGATTACATTGCTGAAAGTGATGCAGAGAACTAGATAATCAGGCAGATATACTAACCAGATGTCACTTTATCAGACAAGAGGAAGGAGTATTCCACAGTGAATGGAAGATGGTCTGTGGGATGCCCATTGGCTCGTAGAAATTTCCTTTTATTCCCATAATCGCTGCTTCTGGGGCCTTCCCTCCAGCCTGAACCACAATGAGTGGTTCAGATGGGCCAGTGGCCACTTGCACCCAGGAGGCCATGGCCATCTACAGGGCTATTGACCCCAGTCCTGGGCACGAGCACCCACCTCGCCCACTCTGCCCGTGCACTGGGATTAGACATTAAGATGTCAGTAGGGAAAAACGGGGATTCATGTCTTCAGCTTCACTCCTTGCAAGTCTTTACAGGGCAAAAACATCATGGCACTAAAGATACAGAAAGAAATAAGACCAAAAAAGAAATTAGTAATAATAGAGATGACTAAATATCATCACCTGTGCTCAGATGCTGTTAGTCAACAAGCCTTTGGAAATATTAACCATATTCGGGTTTTTAGAAGTCATATATTTCAACCTTGTGATATTAGTGCTCCACTACTAAAAAATAGTTGTTTCCACCCATAGCTAATAAATACTTGTTTGAAGCTCAAGTTGATCTAATGTGAGTTCATGCTCAACTGTGCATGTGATGTTTGGATATAAACAGCCTTTTCACATGGTACAGTACCACCCCACTGCTATTGTTGTCTTTCCTCAGCCTTTGCTATGTATCTTTATGGCATGCTCATCTTAGTGACTGATTAGATAACTTTAAATGCCTGCACTAAAATGCACTGTCTTTAAATTGGGCTAAAGATGTCAAAGGATACCTACGTATAGTCCTGATAAATTACTTTGACTGAGCTGACTTGCTATGAAATGGCACCTTTTTTTTTTCCGAAATAAGCCAAAAGGTTTTTTACCGTGTGTTGGTGGCAAGGTTCAACCAACCAACCAGGCAAAGGCAGTCCAGACCCTGGGAATGCTCTGCGGGATCAGGGCTAGGGATGATTCGACCCTGCCTTGGGACACAAGTTCTGCAGCGAGACCCGGTCAAGGGAGAGCACCCCAGAGAGCCTGCACCAAAGCTCAGCAGCACAGGACAGACCCCGTCCTGCTCAGCTCCCAACATGGGCTCAACGCACTCGTTTTAGCCCTCACTTTGTCCTTCTCTGCCTCAGAACAAGGGAATGGATCTCTGCCGGTTTGAATCGTACCAGCTGCAGTGACTTCAATAGAGTGATGAGTATTTATTCCAGCAGGAAATCTTACCCAAAATCTTTTCCAACTGCTAAACAGGATACGATGCTGATGGAGTGGCACGTTTTCAGCACACACACTTCAGTAATTCATCAACAACACCACGGCAGCAGCAATGACCATGATCCCCTAACTCAGCCTCACAGCCTATCCAGTAATTGTTACAGCAATTTGAAGTCCTCTGTAGGTACTTTTCCTTAGTAGCCACAGAATTAACAGCTCTGTTAAGCTCCATGAATAGGAATTGTAGTCTCAAAAATGTAATATATTAGTTAGAGAAGTATCTATGCAGGGACAGCTTAATTTATGAAAGGCTCATTGTAGTGTGGATACTTTCTTGAATCATAAAGTGCTTTTAAATGAGAAAAGGCTAGGTAGGGCAAGAAGACAAATGTATTTGCAATGCCTTTAGTCTCCTTATTAAATAGGTGAAAAAACCAACCCCAAAGCAACCAACCATTTGTATTAAGCCACACTGTGGCAATGGGGTGTTAAGCAAAGAAGCATTTTTAACAGTTAAGAAGTTTGGGGTTCTTTTTAGTAGGTGGAAGGCTCCTATTGAACATCCTTGGACTTCAACTCACCTTGAGTTTCCATGAGTGGTTCCTGTGCTCCCCGGCCAAGCCGATTCCCAGGCTCTGGGGTCTCCACCATCCCCTCGGACACCGGCTCCGCTCCCGCTTGGGGCAGGAGCTGGGGACAAACCCAGCCCGTGGCCGGCAGCTTCTCCCAGCCTCGGGTGGCAATTAGCTCCATCAGCTGCCATGCCGGTACGGGCCAAGTCGATCCCTCCGTTAGCCAGTCTGCTGCGCACTCATTTGTGAGGACTAATGACTTACGCTGGTCCTTCCCTGCATGATTTCAAGGGATGTGTTAATTAGAGGTGACTGGAGCCTTCAGAGGGTCGGCAGCCACGGAAGCCGGGGGCAAAGTCAAAGTCTTTGTCTAATTGCTGCAATCGGCTGTTTCAGTGAATGAAGCCACGTGGTCAGCAGCTCACAGAGGAAAAGACAGCAGAGAAGGAGAAGCCAAAAAGATCAGCCTCTAAAAATAAATAAATAAAAACGTGGCTTGCCTAGCACTCACAAAGCGCCGAGATGAGAAGAAATGCGTTTCAAAATATTTTTGGTCAGGGTGCCAGAGAGCACATTGCGAGATAAAGGCCAGCGAGGAGCCTGTTCCTCTGCCACAGACTGAAAAAAGCATCCAAAGGTGAAAAGCTTTGTTTCAAAGTGCTTGAGATCCTTAATCATCAGCAGAATAAGTGTGAGAGCTGGAAAGCCATAGAAAAATATGTGAAGCTGAATAGCCACCAGCACTGGCTTAAAGGTCTGACCTTTTTTTTTATGAAAGCCACCCCTGTCTGCAGCCTCGGGACACATCCTGCAGCTCTTACACCAGGTGAGCACATCCTTTTGAAGTAATAAAGATTTTTGCATAAGTATTAGCATCACAGGATGAGGTAGAAAGGTGTAACAAAAAGGGAGCCATAGTCCCGATGACAGATTTTTAGATGGGAAACACCTCTCAGCTCTGGTTTCTGGGCATGGACCCGCTGCAGAGAAGTTTGCACTAAATAACACCTACACCCATTCTCTCAGTTACACAGCAGCTGATCAGAGTAATATTTTAATGAATAAAATAATACACTTCCACTAGCGCTTTGAAATCAGAAGCATAATTTCATTAAAAATGAAAAAAAAGCCATAATAATAATTAATTAATAATTGTTTTAATTCAGTCTGGGCTTATGAGCTAATATCTCTCACACAGTTGTCTAATACAATTATAAACATAATTTCATGCTTAATGAAATATAAATGAAGCAACTGAATGGCATGCTCCAAAGAAGTCTCCCTCTCAGTCAGTGGCCCTCCCAACCCTTCCACCTCTCGTGAGCTGTTTTTATTTGACATGTAGTTTGTGTTCTGGAGAGACTCAACGTGAAGACAGTCCTTCAGGAGAGCCCCACCACGGCTGGGGGAGAACACAGGGCCCCAGTGTCCCCTTCCCCACCACACCGAGACGAGCCGTTTGCTGTTGGCGGCCTCGGGTGAGACGACCTGGGGCAGCTGATGAGGATATTTCATTATTATTTATTTTTTTGAGTGATTTGGGATCTGTTGATAATCAAGCACAGTACGTGTACGCTTCCGGCTATTTTTTAATTTATCTTTTTTTATCACTAATATTGCTATTCACTTTTTGAATGAGAACAGCAATTTCTCTCCCATTTCGCCTAGCTGGCTGGCAACGCCCCCCGGGCTCATTGTGAAAAGCCTTGTCCTTGCAGCTACAAATAGGCCAAACTGTAAAATATCTTCTCACTAATTTCTCACGTACATATTCCAGGAGCCTCAGTGGTGCCCATCCTGCCCTGCGGAGCCGGAGGGGACAGCAAATGACCCCATTTGGTGGGAGCTGTACCGATCCTGACGGGGAGGAACCCACCGAACCTCAAACGCCTGCTGTCCCGTGAGTCTCCACAGCGCGCGGGTGTTGGATTTTGCTGGGGCTTGAATAGAATTGAATTGGAGTTTGTTGGAAATCGAGCCCAGACTCGCTGAGAGCCTCACACAACTCGAAACCGGGCAGTTGTGATTGGTTCAGGTTTAATTACGAATGGTTCGCTCAGCCTCTGTAATGACTCACGCTCACTAACTATCCTCTATACAAGATGTGACAAAAGCGTAGTTCACATACACAAAGCATAATTATTTAATGATGAAGTAAAGTTGATTAGGAAGCCTTTAAGCTATTACACTCTTAGTAGGGTATTTTGCAGTCACTGAATAAATGAACATAATTTAATTCTTAAAAGCTATATAGCTCTTGCTGCGTTTGAAAATGATATGTAGCCAGCAAGTTAGGTTTTTCCCATTATAGAATTCTATATGCTACAACAAAGAGCATACAGCATTGCCACTAAGGACAGGGAAAACTATTCTTAGTGACTAACCAGGCTAAAAACGATAGAACTCACGTATCCAGTAACAATCATGAACCTGACAAATCAAGCTTGTAAGCCTGTGGTGTGATCTGAAAACCTAACAAGCTTCCAAGAAGGGTCTCTGGCTTAAAAATACATTCTTTCTTCCTGGATTGCTTTTTTTTTTTTTCCATGAGATGTGCAAGACTGAGCAGCACAAGAACAGCCGTGCCACGGAAGGGATATATTTGTACATTATGTAGCCGTGTTCCAATTATGAAATTGATCCATGGATAAAAATCCCTTAAGGGTGGCTATTAATGAGATCGCCTGCTCTGAGTGCATCCAGTAATAAGATTAGGTATGCATTTATCCTGAGCAGAGATAAACCCATGACAAGTTCGTGCCAAGATAAGACAGTTTTGAAAGGCAATTAAACATGGGCCATAACGTGCGTGCAGATGTCTGGGGGAGGCTGCAGGATGGGAAGCTGGTTTTCAGCTGCAGAAGCGCTTCTGCGGGTAACAGGTAGGGAGACACAGACTTTTCGCAGTGCTGGCATCAAGCATGAGCTAAAAATAATCAAAATATTTGAATCCGGAATTTACAAATGGGTTTTACAAAACGTGCGGGGCGGCCTTTTTGGCTTTCCCTCCACTTAGGGCCCTCGCACGGGGCCTGGGGCTGGGGTTCAGAGAAGGTAGCACCTCGGGGGCACGGGGCTCCCGCGCTGCCTGAGCAGAAGGGGGGCTCTGAGGGAAAAGACCCCCCAGTGTTTCCTGCGGGATTTGCTGGAGAAATGCCCGTGCCACGGTTGTGGCATCGCGCGTGGGTCACAAAAGCTTTCAGCGGGGAGCGAGCCCGGCGCGGGAGGAGCTCGGCACACGCGGAGGCGGGCAAGGTGGGCACAACGCAGAAAGAGCAATTCTGTCCCCGTTTTACAGCGACTGTAACTGCTCGGCTACTCGCCGCTCACCTGCAAGAGAGCTGAAACGTCTCCTGAAGTCTTCTCTTAATTTTATAGCATAAGGAAAAGTTTATCCTTCTTAGGCTTTTACTGCTTTGCTCAGCACATTGTTTTGTAGCATCCCCGAGAACTGGTGCGTGCACAGACAGGCCAGAATCCCTCCAGGAGCAGCATCAACAATTCAAGCTCAAATCAACATTAGGGCTGACGAAATAGACCTTAGACCCCTGGCTCTGCTTCCCACACTGCATCCTCCTGAGCCGGAGCCCGCGCGGCTGAACCCGGGGCATTGCCAGGCACCAGGTAACGATGCGAGGGGGGGGCAATTATAACCCAATTTCTGGAGCAGTCTCTGAGGAGGTAATGGACAAGGGCTGGAGCAGAAAGGGTGGGAACGAATGATGGCGTGATTTGTTCTCCCTTCTTTTTTTGCCCAATGAGCCCATGGTCCCCCAAATGAGAACAGCCCTGGGTGCCTCTAAATCACTTCAGCTGGCAAAACTCTGAAACAGAAAGGTACAGAGGGGAGCGCCTCCAACAGTGAGCATGAGTGAATCTGGAGGAATTCTTAAAAGCAAAATGAACAATAATTTGTAATAAGAGAGTACCTTCAAAAACCCTATGACCCAGAAATGGCATCATTGCAGTGATGTGGGAAAGTCGAGGAAATTGAGTCGCACGGAAAACTCCCTTCCTCATGTTTTAAAATATGAAAACCTCCTCTTCAACTGTCAAATACACAAATTCCTTAAATTAAATCACTTATGAAATTTGAATATTGGACATTTCATCTAGGTGTGATTGAAAGGAATAAACAGACTTTCACCGTGTATCCACAGACCTTGAAGGGATGGTTGTAAGTTTTTAAAACATGCACTGAGTGTTCTGGCTACCGAGAGGTGAGTGTATAAAGTACACGTGGAAAATGTGTGTGACAGGGGAACTCTTGAATGTAGCTGTGTGCTTTTACGAGCCTTCTGTTAAGAAGCTGCAAAACCCATATGGTACCCATTAATAAATATATTTAGCATTTTTTTCTTCCTAAGCAATTTATTCCCAGGTAATTATTTGCTTCACTTATTCCAAGTGGCCCAAAATCCAGTTCTCACCTGCTGCAGGAAGCTGCTGTATTTGCACCTCTCTGCAGTAAAACACCGGGACCCTGTCACCAGCCCCTCTCCTTTGAGAGGGCCAAGCAAAGCCATCCTACCTCTCCTTGCTCAAAAATAACTCCTAGGCCTGCCTTTCTCTTAAAACCTTATTACAAAGGACTAAGAAATTTAGTAATTCAGTAAGAAATAGTGGATTTAGCTGTTCCTCCCATCAGGCTGCCGGTTCCCCACCAGGGGAGCTGGTTCTTCCAAAGCCTTTGTGTCCCCCACGGTGCTGGGCAGGGACATCAGTTCTCCTCACAGATAGTTTGAATCATCAACCTCGTTTTGCTTCTTGGGCCCCTCCTTCAGGTTTTTAAAATATCAGCTCTCTTCTAAATTAACATCAAAGATTTACTGGTTGGGTGCGAGATCTCTGGGCGCTTTTTGAAAACTCTGATACTTTTCCTTTTCTTTCTACGTCCCTCCTTCACTGCCCCTTCCTGTAATCAGGATCCCAAAGTGTGTGCTTTCTGATGAGGAGCAAGCCATGACCCATCTATGATTGCAGGAAATAAGCCTTTAAAATATGCCTAAGTGCTCTGCTTGTTTGAAGTTACTGATCCTTAAAATAGATGACTTAAAAAAAAAACAGTGTAATTTCCAATGTTTCTGCAGCTATTGTTGCAGCATGTGTAACAAGGAGCCACATCAAGCCACGTTACATCAGTTATGCTCCATTATATCATGAACTGAGCCAAACGAATCAAAACATACAGGAATACTTCAAATGAAAACGCAAGCCTTGTATAGTTGCTTTCCCTAGTTACCTCTTACAAAGCGTTACAATATTCAGCTTCATTTTGGGGGTTTATTTTAGCTATTTACTAAAAAACTTTTCAGCACAAGAAGTATTTCATGTATTGTGCAAAAAGATGAATAATTGTTATCTCTTTATGCTCTCAGAATTATTCACAACTGGAAAGCCCAGTAGGGCATCCTCTGCCACCAGTGGGGCTGACGCTCGTTTGACTCACCTCGTATGGACCGTTTCTTTCTTTCTTCCAGACCTGCCTCGTTTTCCTGAGCTCCAGCCTTTCCTGTTCCCTCTCAGCCCTTTGCAGAGAAGATGATCCCAAGCCGGGTTTGAGAGCTCATACGCCCCAGAATGATCTAATCAAAATTAAGAAATGCCATTACTTTATTCTTCAGGACTTTCCGCATTATTCCTCGCATTGTTGCCCTGGCTGGTCACCCCTGAGCTTTGAATTGCTTTTGCAAGAACTGTATGTGATGGCTCAGAGATCTCCTGCTTCGGTCAATTTTCATCAGCACGGAGTCGATTCTCTCTCCTGGCTCAGGGCACGGAGCACTTCTGGGATGCTCTGGAAACTGGGAGGATGCGGTGTGACTGGGGCTTCCCTGGAAAACACAGTTTTCCCTTTTTTGTGACCTTTCTGCTCAGAGATGGTGGGAAAAGAAGGGATTCATCATCTTCTTTTCCAGGGACCTTTTATCCTTTTGAGCTATTAGGTATCACGTGCCACCACTGGAAACTCAGTGCCAGAAGCAGTACCTGAGGACTCCTGAGGTACTCCCTGGCATGTTGAGATCCCTGCACTTTGCTGAGCTCCTTCAGCCATCTCATGCATTGAGCGTATCGATAGAAGTAGAAAAATAATAGTATTCCCTCCTCATTAGTCTCTCAAGGTAGTTAGAACATAATTTGGTCCTATTTAATGTTACTTTCATCCTAACCAAGTCAAGATAAGGTCAGCCGTTTCACCTTTACTGAAGTTCTCGGTCCTCTTACGCCCATGTGCATACAAACCTAGGAGAAAAACATTTCGGTCATTTCCACAGCAATGATCAAAGAAAAATCACAAATGCAATGGACTTCAAAGAAAAGGGCAATGGCCCAGACCTAGCTCTGAGGCAGTGAGCACAAAATCGGTGAGATCTGAACTAAATTGCTTAAAAACAGCTCCCGGTTTGCAGCGCTGGCTATTTCATGGTGTACAGAGGGGTCTGTGGGCACCGGCGATGGCAGGGGCTGCAGAGCTGCCCCTAAACCCTCGTGTGCTTCACTGGCAGCTTTCTGCAGGGGCTGGGGGAAGGGGAGGGGGGAGAAAATGCCGCATCGGACTCTCTGAGCCAGCCCTGGCAAACTGGAGGTGAAAACTCAAGAGCTTCATTTAAGAGAGTTAAAGCCTCCGTTTCTGCACATTGTGGTGCCTCCACAATCACGGAGAAATAAATCTCGGTTAAATTTTTGATGAGCTTTCGGCTGCTCTAAATAATTAACTAGGACCTCTCTCATTTGAGCATGGGTGCAACTTTTCATGTTTCAAACGCTTCCTGCCTTAATCACGGGGGAATCGCAATCACAAGCTATTCAGGTCACTTCATATATTTATTTATTTTTACCATCGCTAGTCCAAACAAACCTTGCACCTTCATGCAGGAAAGGGAGAAAGCCGTTTCCTTTTGATCTCACCCCAGGTAAATCCCCAGGAGAAGTACGTGTCTCATCTCCAGTAGCTGAATAATGGAGATTGAGAGGTTAATCAGGTCCAATATAACTTACAAAGCAATAGCGTGCGCTCACAGCCCAAGTTTTGACATTCCCCAAGTCCAGGACATTTCAAAGATGATAGTGCAGGATATCACAGGATAGCTTTTGAAAGGCAGATGAATTAATAAGGATACTCCTGTATCCCCTCGTGTAAAGCACAGGAGACGGATCCTGCCTTTGACAGGCCGGCTGTACGACAGCGCCGCTGCTGAGGCCAGTCCTGCTCCACCACCGTGTAACGGCATCGAAAATGAGGTCTCAAATACACTCGTTCTGTCCATTCATTAAGTGCAAAAAGGAGCTTGGATGTTGTTTTATGCAGAAACCAAGCCACCTTGTGAGTGTATAAAGTGGGCATTAACTGTATTAAACATTGGATTCAGTCCCCTAACGAGGGACTTTGATCTCCCATCATAAGACTCAGATGTGAAAACTGGACTCTGAAAGCAGATTAGTAAAATAGCTCCTTCCTGACCACGCCATTCTGCTGCTGCCCAGTGAGCCACAGCCTGAGCCCCTGTAAAAACCTGCAACATGGGCAGTGTCCAGCCTGCAGCTCCTTCTGCAACGGGGAAAGAAGAGACACGCAGGTCAGAGGCCAAAAATTTGGCTTCCAGTCCTAATTCCTCATAGCCACCCGCAGCCCCTCGGCAGCCGCTCCGGTGGCCTCTGGGCTTCAACAGCCCACCCTCGAAAATGGGACTTCCCACATCACTCCTCCTCAAAGGCAGCACAGGGACAGAAACGTACCTCGAACTGCAGAGGGCTTCAGGGCTATCGCAGACGCGGGCGCAGATTGCACTCTCAGCTGAATTTCTAACGACAGCAAACCCAGGGCTCTCAGACTCATCAATACAGCCAGAATTAACGATCCCAGCCTGCGCCAGTTTGTACCTCATTACGTTTGGCAGCAAAGCTAGTGGGCTGCTTCAGTCCTACATGATTTTCTCTTTTTCTGTGGATGGTCACTGCAAAAATCTGAGCCGTTCGGTATTTCCCAGGAAGCCCAGCTACTGGTGTTTAGCAGTTATCGTAACCGAGTTTCTATACGTGCTGCTTTCACTAATTTGTCCCCTTTTGCTGTGAAAACTGTCATAATTGCTTGATTTAAAATGTAGCCTGCCTGAGAAAGAGCCTCCCGAGAAGTGACAGGTTCAGAGCAGCGCCTCGCGAGGAGGAGAGCGCTTTGAATTGCAAGCGGGTGCTCTCATGTTTCCGCAATGAGCCCGGCAGTGCTGCTCCTTATTGAAACTGGAGTCTTGCAAGATTTTCTTCAAAAGATGTCCTTCGGTGCTATGCATCTCTTCCCCCAGCTTCCCTCAATTGCATATGTATGGACAGCCATAGGTCAACATTCATTTATTTTTTTTCATTTGATGGTGCTGCTGCCAATGCATATATTTGGCCACAGGTACTCAACGCATCGCCCACGACCGAGAGCAGGAGCAACAGAAGTGGGTATAAACTGCCACAGTTTCAGTGTCTCGCCACAGCTACACCTCACCTCAGAGGCACTGTGAGATATCTTTTTTTATTATTATTTTATGAGAGCATTGCACAATCCAACCTCACTTCTGAGCCGCTTGCCCCACTGCCACGGAAGCAGAGAGGGGGCCAACTGCCAAGCGAGGCCAAAAGATCTCCTCTTCTTCTCCAGCAGTTACTGCTGAACGCGGCTGTGTCCAGCTCAGCCAGGTGGCCCCACGGCCACCAGCCTCCAAGGACTCAGTGAACTTGGCCTCAGGTCTCCACATTTACTTTCCATGGTGGTGCCAGACTCGTGCCACCTCGGCAGGTTACAAAGGGCATCCGAGACTCCTCCAGGGCTTCTCCAGCCCCCTCATCTACATGCACTAAGTCTGTTTGGAAATCTGGCCTTTAATCCGCCTGCACCGCAATTCTTGCTCCTCTTCGCTTTGCCTTTTTTCTGTCTAGTCTGGAGTAAATGCAATTTCTCCACAGCAGCTGCCACCTCTCACGGTGTGATGGGACCCCCAGTGCCATTTAGGAGCCACTGTAACCCAAATAAGAAAAACAGATTTCCCCACTATATCAGCATCTACATTATTTTTTCAGTCTTTTTCCAGCTTAATTTTTCCATCTCTGCGTACGATATGTCATCTACTATTTCTGTGCTCTAATGCATTGTCATACTTCCTATTTCAATGCCTCTTGAGTGTGATTTATTAAAATGACAGAGCACACTACAGTTTGCAATGCAGGGCTAATTCATTCCCACCTTTTAATACAGTTCCTCACATCATTTCCAGCATTTGAGAGAATATGTATTTATTTTAATCACCGTGTGCTGCATATATAATTTTTTTCCTAGGTGAAATTTCCTTTTGATGGAGGCTGGGTCATGAGAGAGCAATTATATGAGTTATGTGCATGTTACAGGATAATTTAAAATCAGCTTTCAGGTCAATCTTTTTTAATTATCTATTTTATCAACTGTTTTTGACTAGCAGTTTAAATAATTGTGTTTGCCTAATACCTGGAATACCTGGAAATGTAATTGCTTTTAGATGGCCTTTATTCTAAGCTGGGTGCCAGTGTCCTTCCCTGCACACTGCGCATGTTTGCACCTGCCGGCACGGGGACAGATTTGCGGTGACAGCTTGAATAACTTATTTATAAAACGACAAATTATTTTAGAATTTCTTTAAGTTCACGGGCTGGAAGGAAGGAGGAAGGCCTGCTTGCTGCACAAAGCCGAAGAGGGTCTGCTAAGTCAAAGGGAAACGACGTGAATTGGTGAAGAGCACATCTCAAGTGGAACAAAAGCCTGTGGGGCTGGTCCAGGTGTCAGGAGGACTCCATGGGTGTCGCTTTTAGCTCCATGGATCTAATGCAAAGGAAATGTAGTGGGAAGGAAGATTCCCAAAGGTTTTAGGCCATGGAAGCCTCCCCTGGGATGCAGGGGGAGATGCAGCCTCCTCCCAGGGTCGGTCCAGAGCCAGAGCCAAGCGGAGGGGTCTGGCAAAGCCCCTCTGCCCAGGGTCCACCTCTGCTTTCCGGCTTCATCCCGGCTGGAAAACGCCTCCCCGTCCTTCACTCTGCACTCTCTGGAGCAGAGGCTGCAGCCGGGGAACCAGCGCCGCTTCCATCCCAACCTGTGCCAAGGCTGTCACCGACACTGCAGCAGGAGTGCCACGACGAGGCCATCTCGTTAACATAAAAGGATTAGTTCATCAGCAGGCGCTTTCGCTGGGTAATGGAGTCCAGGATGTCCAGCTGATGTGCTACAGAAAGAGTAACGAGATCCTCGGACGGCAATTAGTCCTCGTTCCCAGCAGCAGGGGCAGGAGCACACAAGCCACTTGCCTCGCGGGGGCCGTGAGCGGACACAGAGTGCAGGTAGCAGTGCCCAGCACACAGGTAAGGGCGACTAAAGCACAGCACACACAAGCCATGGTCTGACCATGCTACAGCAGCAGCGGTGGTTTGGGACAGTCTGTGCAGGCTCTGGGCACCAGAGGGTCATTACAACGACCAGCTGTTGGGTCAAACCTGACTATGTCTGAATAGGGGTGAGCCAGAACAGAAAACACACTCCTCTCCTCTTTGCTCTTCTCTTCTCATAACCCACTAGGCACCTTTCTCACAAAGTTACTCTCACAGTCACCTTCATACACAATAAAAATACTTACCAGCATCACTCAAAAAACACACCGGTTTGAGTTTAGCATCCTGAAACCCTACTCATAGAAACATCCATTTTTCAGCTACTTAAGGGCCTCCCGGTTGGAGGGCGGCTTCTTTTCTAGTCTGATGGACGGTTTCATGCTGTCCAGGCCAGACACCAGTCCAGGTGTCGTCAAGCAGCCCTGTGCAAGTCAGTGTTTCTGGCCCATAATGTTCTGACCTGTGCTCAGGCCACCAGTGGACACCCCTGAGCTCTGTGCCCGCTGGGGTTAATGCTGTGCACTGGGAGGCAGGTGGCAAATGACCACTTTGGTGTTGGGCCAAGCCTGGCCCGGACCTGACTGTTCAATGCTTCCACACTCATAATAAAGCAATAGAGCAGCGTATCAATTACTATGAAATTAGCTGCGGAATTGCTGCTGGATGCAAATGTACACAGCATTGACATTTATTTTCCTACCGAGAAAGACAATTTTATTTTTGAGAGTGACTAAGATATCGGCATAGTGCTTTGCGCTTTTTAAATTGTCTCTATTTGAAAAATGAACTATCCCTCAAGGTAAATTAAATGAACCTTTTTCTTTGTTCTTTCAATCCTTCTGCTAGAAGCCTGCTGCTGTTCAGCTGGAACCGCGTGTAAGTCGGAGATACACAGGTTGCTCCTTTGAGCATTGATTTCCCAGGAAGCAGGCAGACAAAGGAAACCTAGCGGGAATAACGCTAAAGGACTGGGATATCTGCATCGTCCGGGGAAATGCAGGTATTTACCGTGCTCGTGAAGCAACAGGAGTGGGTCAGGCCATCGAGGACACACTCGGTAGCGGTTTCAGGAATCAGAAGAGAGAAGGGGGTACGTGACCTTGCAGAAAGGATGGTGTTGGGAGTCCCAAGACCCCCTGCTCCTTAGAAGACACCACGGTGTCTCCACGCAGACCCACTCACCTGCTTCCACATCAATTTAACTGAACTCGGTGATTCTGAGCAGCTTGTTCCTCCCAACCCAGCAGAAGCGTGTCAGCTCCCACCCCCCCGGGGCTGGGCCCAGCTCTGAGCAGGCTGAGCTTAATGCCGGGACTGAAGGCGCGCATCGTTACCCTCCCTGGTACAAAGACATTTTTGGGGATGTTAGGATCAGGGAGTTACGGGACTCCTTTGAAATAAATTCCAGAATTTCTGCCTAAATAGCAGAATGATGTAATTAAAGTGAAAATACACTGAAGTGGCATAAACCCCCCCCGTCTACTCACGTGGAAAAGATTTCTTCTGCCATCATACTCTCTCCACGTGCACAGGTGTTTGTAGCACCTACTCCTGCAACGGTGCAAATCTGAGAGACCTGAGTGCATTTGCTTCTTTTTGCTGGGTCAGTATCTCGGTGCCTCTGTCTTGTCATATCACAAGCAGCACCGCGATCCGATACAGGGCATTTCTGAAAAACAATTCATTGAATGAACCTCTGTTATTTTTCCTGTTCCTGTACTATATATGAACACGTTGCGGTTAACATAAATCTGACACCAGTTTCATTTAAAAACATAAGGCAGCTAAAAAAAAAAGTAGAACTCAGAAGGTGATACTTAAAATCTGACACCTGAACTGGACTGGGAGGAGGCACGCTGAGAACGCCAACACTGAATGAACCGATGAACAGGTTAAAAGACCAGATAATACAGATGATGGAGAATTCAACACAAATGACTTTTCTGACATTTAAAAGGATTTCCCCTTGTGCAGCCAGTGCTGCCAGGACTGGCTTCAGAAGGGAAGCTGTTCCCTGCCTACTCTGCATTTCAGCAGTGTTTAATTTAGCTTAACTTCAGCCACTGGACCTGAAACTGCCTCGGGCACTTGGGAGATTCTGTAAGATAAAACATAGATTTGCTTATCTATTTGCTTCAGTGTTCATTGTGTAAAATCAAGAAAAGACATGATTGAAATCAGGCTGCACTGGTTGAAAATAGCCATCATTGACGAACTGCCCTGCAGTTACTGCCCAGCATGAAGGCCAAAGGCAAGCCCATGAAATGCTCCTCCACCAGCAGGTCCCCAGGGCCTGAGCTCAGGAGGCAGCCTCTGGAGGGACAGGGTTTTTACAAAGAGACCCCGGCACCCAGCCCGGGCCAGTATATAATATCAAAACCTGGAGAGTGTGTGAACGTCCTCTGAGCGTTTCAGAAGGAACAGATTTCCCAGACACCAGAGGGCTGGACACCCTTCAGATTGGGCATCCTCCATTACAGACTGGTATTTCAAAAATCAGACACGAAGAATTTCCAGCCTTGCTTAATACCCAATGGACTCCTTTGTTTGAATCCTCAATCCCACCATTAGGCACAAAGATCTGTTAAAATAATGTGGGTTTGGACATTCTGCCTTTTGCCAGTTTTAAATTATCTTTAACTGTACAAAAAGTTACTGTCTGAGAGGAACACCAGCCTGGATGCACCATCTGCTCCTCCTCCATAGGTGTATTTGTGCTACCCATCACCAGTTTGGTCAAATATCTTTCCCTAATGACATATTTAATACCCCAATAAGGGACCAAGCTGCCTCGCTCCTCTGGGCTCTTGCTATCCGAAGTTGTGCTGGTTTTCTTGGGAAGAAGAATGCTCCTTGGAAGGAAGAGCAGGAACACGGGTTGTGCCATGGGGGGACACGCCAGGCTGCAGAGACATGGTGTAAATGTCTCGCTTGCTATTTCCATCCCTGGGACCTTCTCTTTGCCAGGCAAGGCTGGTGGGTGACAGTCTTCTGTAGATACAACTTTTAATTGCTGATTTGGATACTTACAGCCCAGGTACAGGTGCTTAGTCCAAATAAAGCACGTCTAAGGAAGGGCAGGAACAGTCGGTGGCAGTGGGAAGCAGAGGTTTCTGCTCTGGATTCTCACCACAGAAGGAACCTGTGCAGCCTCCAACCTTGCGGGCTCTCTCCTGCCCTCCCAGGTCGTCACCACCTCGCTCTGCTGCCCTCCAGCACGTGCCACCAACCCCTGCAAGACAGAGGGGCAGCAAACGGAGCGACTGATCCCTGCACTTACGGGCAAGAGGGGCCTGGGGGTGGTGGTGACACCGGGGCACAATGGTCTGTGCCCCATCATCAAAGGCCGGTGGCTGCCGAGCGTCCCCTCCTCTCTTCTGCCGAACCCACTGCCCAGAAGCGGGCGATGGCTCCGGCTTTATTCCCCCCCAGCACCTCACGTCACTGCCGTCAGACACCGGGCAAAATTCATTCTCCTTTCTAAAAGCTAATCTCTTTAGAACAGCATTTATACATAAATTAATGAAAGATCAGAATATAAAGATGTTCATTTTTGATTATTTGCCCATTTACAGGAAATTCAGTTAAAACTGTTTAGTTTTATCATCACTAGACAAAATAAGCATGACAGGATATTCTAGCCCCTGGATTATGTAGATAACACACAGAAATGTCATTTACATTTTCATTCTTTTCACAGAGCAACAAACCCATGCTCGCAAGCAAATTAAAATTCAGAACTTAATTGGATTTTTATATGCTCTTTAAACAGGTAATATTGTTTTTCTTCTTTTTATTATTGTATCTGAACACTGGTTTTCATTTTGAGAGTGTGCCACTGAAGGTGAGAGGCCCTCTGTGCTAAATGGTTCATTTAACACCATTAAAACCTACACGTTTGAGGATTTAGATTGTTGAACGCCAGTATTTCAGTATTATTGTTGAAGAAGAGAAAGGCTATGGAGAATTATTTTCTTGGGTGTATGCATAAACATACATATGTGTTTATATATGCAGACAAGCACATGCACATATTTGCATGAATGTGCACAAATACACACATTTACATGTCTACCTGTATGTATCCCTGTGGATGCAAATGTAAAGAAAACGTTCCAATAATTTATCTCTGCATGCTCATATTTTTGCCACAACTTGACAAACCATCTGAGAAAAAAAAAAAAGGCATATTTTGTTTGAGTCTTTCTGAAAATCTACTATGGTATGAAAATAATGGAAAATATTCACTATTTCCCTTTTTTTCCTTGCTTATCGTGAGCTTCACCGAGGTGGCACTGTCTGGTTCTGCATTTAAGCCTCTGTCTCTGATGTTGGTCAGTAAAGTCCAAGCAGCTTCCCGGAGCCAGTGGGTTATGGAGCCCAGTCTCCCCCGGCATGGGGATGCCACGTCGCAGCTCAGGGAGAGCCTCATTAGGGCAGAGGAAGAGATATCCTGGAGAAAACTTCACTTATCTGTTCGTATTTTCATTGAAGAAGATACTGAGGACGGGACTCTGGCAGGAAACAGCATTCATAAGGGCGACTGGGGGCAAAGTCATCTCCCTGAACTCCAGGCTCCATCGCCAGCCCCGGCTCCGCTCAGGGGACACCACGGCACCAGGACCCCGTGCCTCACACCTCCCGGCTCATTCCTGCCCTGTGGCACCGGGAAGCAAGGTGTCCCTCCACACAGGCCATCTGCTACCAGGAAAACACCCGGAATTATGAAAACGTTGAAATGATGGTGTTTCTTGGCCAGCGCTGCTCCCAGCCCGGCAGGAGGGCCGGCAGGCACGAGGCCATCCCTCTGGTGTCCCCAGGCAACACGGTCCTGCTTTGTCCCAGGGTGACAAAGGTCTTCTTGGAAACACACACGTCCCCATTCACGGGATGAACACTCCATGACCCTGAAGAATTCATTGAAGTGGAAGCTCGACTCAGAAACCCTCAGCGCTAAACAAACACACTTGGACTAATCCCAGCCCTTCCTTTACTCCGGTTACTTCTGGTCAAGGCGTGTGGAACATCACACCCGGGGTGGGCACTCCACGCTGCTAATCTGAGCAGGAAGGCACCGCTCACTGACGGCCTAATTATAAACCTGCCATTACCTTCGGGAAATATTTGACCACAAACGTCAGCGAATCCGCAGGGGCAGGAGCTTTCTTGCTGAAGTATAAAATCCTCTACATTAATTCCCCGCATTTCACATCGTATCATTTTCAAGTGCATGACTTAGAACTGATAACGCCAGACATCTTCCCATATCTTTTGTGTTTTCCCACCGTCAGCGATGCCAGTTTCAACACCTGCCAGAGGCTACATCAGTGTGTAAATTAAAACTGTACTTTGCCTCCTCTGTGCTGACCTTCCTCGCTGATGTTCCAGTTGCACTTCCATCCACCCGAGACAGAACCTCCACCCCTCCAACGCAGCACATCCCTTGCATCATTTGAAGATTTGCCCCTCGTTTTATAAGTTGTATTTATCATGGGTTGCAACTTAAATGAGGATTTGGAATAATTTTTCATAAATGAACCTTTTTCACACAAACCCAGACCTCAGTAATAAAGAAGTAAGCAAGGGGTAAGAGTCACAGTTGGGTGTTACCTGCTCTCCAGGTCTCTGTCTGAATAGATCTCTGCAATCCCTGGGAGTTCACAAGCAAGCATATGAGTCTTTTTTTTGTTATTTCTTGTTTTTGTTATTTCTGCCCGACCTAGAGTAAAAGAAAAAAAAAATTATCAAACGAACACATGATAGGAAAACCTGCTCCCACCGGGATATCAAGTCCTGCTTTGTAGACATCAAAGGTTTGTCTAATTCAGATGACTTTGGCATAACTGCCACAACTCGCTGTGCCGCGCTGGTTTATCTCAGCCGCCTGGCACCTCTCCCACCAGCCCGGGGCTGAGGTTGGCCAGCCCGACCCACGCGGGGTTGCCAGCCCCGTGCGAGGCACCAGCACGGACGGCTACTCCCCAGCCTCCCCGAGCTCCAGAGGACACCCACACGAAAGGGGCCCACAGAAAGAAGCACAAAGAAAGCAATTTCTCATTTTGAAAGAGTTCTCTGAGCGTTTTTTTTCCCCCCTCTCCCATTCTTTTTGGCTTTAGTGAAAACATAGCCTGCTTTAGAAATAGCCAAAGCTCTTTCTAAAGTACAACCTCGTATGAAATTAAAAAATAAAACGCAGTTGGTAAGAGAATTTTTCATTTGTGTCTCCTGTGAGATGATATCCTAAGATGCATTTCTACCAAAAGTATTTTTGGTATATAGCTATTGTTTTGAGTAAATAAATAAACTGATGAAAGTACTGGTTTTCAGCATAAAATTCTGACTTTTCTGTTGAATGCTGACACTTCCCCCTTCCAGGAGGAAACACATGTGGAACAGAAAGATCTATCCCTTTCCTTCTGATCCTCATCCTCCAAAACAAACAAGGCCTTTTTCTCTGGGAGAATACCCTTCCTCTTCCCACCAGCGCACTACGCTATTGCCCTTTCCAAACGGAGAAGAGTTTTACACTCACAGGTACCGTGTGCCTTCCTTCAGCTCCTGCTCCTGAGAGTAGCTGGGTCGCTACTGCCCTGCAACCACCAGCCACTTGCTTCACAAACAGGGTGGGAGCAAATGCATCTTAAAGCAGAGG
>JAOXJM010000071.1:1024722-1054366 GCA_026413425.1 Tringa solitaria | reverse complement strand
CACCAGCCACTTGCTTCACAAACAGGGTGGGAGCAAATGCATCTTAAAGCAGAGGGGCCGTGTTCCCACAGCGTCCCATCTATCCCCGTTCCCACAATGTCCCGTCTATCCCCATTCCCGCAGTGTCCCGTCTATCCCCATTCCCACAATGTCCCATCTATCCCCATTCCCGCAGTGTCCCGTCTATCCCCGTTCCTGTGGCATCGAGCTGCCGGAGGTGCCATGGAGAGGCTGCGTGGGACCATGCGGCCACCACCACCCAGGTCTTCTTGGAGGGACCAGCTTGATGCCTCAAGCCTCAACCCACGTCTAAACCTTCTGCTTGGTGAACAGATTAATTTGCAGCCAGATCTAGAAGTCATGGGTTTTCCATACTTTATCCCAGTCTAAAGTATAAGCCAAATATTGTGAATGCATGAGACACAGGGGAAATGTGGAAGGTGCCCTCTAAAGGCTTTGTTTCTGTTCCTCCCACCGAGGCCATTTGCTGTCTCGCCACCTCAGTGAAGTCCTCACGTACCCACAGCCTTTAGAAACTGCTCATTTTCTATTGGACCAGCTCTAAAAGCCTCGTCAGGAAACAGTGAATGAGCTGGAAATTAAGCTATAAAACACACTATATCCATGTATTAGAATACAGGAATTGGCAAGTAACAATAAATACACTCATGAGTGTTATAACAATAAATGTAGCCTAAAGGGGAAGAAAAAAAAATTTTTTTTTATACTCTGGACTTCTGAGACATAGCCTTGCTTTGAAAATGCTGATTTAGACTTCATTAAGAAACAAGAGCCAACAATATCAACATTTCTTCTCTTTCTTTTTGGAAACCCAATCAAAAATACAGTACAAGTGATTTTGACTTTTTCCAATAATTCTGCTATCTAGTTGTGCTCCTTTAATTAGCTATCAGCAGCACTTAATTTATTTCTAGTGTATTGTTGGCAGCTTCTTGCATATCTCTCCCAACCTGTGAAAAATCACAAAAATAGACCTACAAAAATTAATCTTCCTGTTCCCTGTGCAGAGATATTAAAATTGTAATTGCATTCTTTATACCTCTAAAACCTGGTTGTACTTCTAGATACTTATCTGCAAGCCCAATGAAATTGTGAGATAACTGTTGTTGATGCTACTTACACGTTACTGGGAGTTATTGAGATCTGATAATCGCTGCGCTGTGAAAGCTTCACACAGCCGCGCCAAATCTCATCGGTGCTTTGATTTCTGTACCAAAGGGTGATCGTCTGGCCAAATAAACTCCATTTATTAATTCTTAGCATCATACTTACCTTTATTTATTATAGCACAGGAAGAAATCTTGTCATCTGAAAGACATACTCGGCTTGCAACAGAGCAATTTTTTCAAAACCTAGGGCTCGCATACAGCCTGTTTCCCCACGAACAGGCAGGTCGTGTGGTCACATCCCACCTGAGTCCTTAGTGGAATTCACCGCCCCATGGAGACACCTCCTCAGCCTCAAAGGCTCCTCAGAGCCGCTCTGCGAGACAGGGTCTGACAAAGGCAGCCTTCCCTTTCCTTTGGACACAGCACCTTCACACACCAGAGCCTCCTAAACCAGGAAGGATGGTGGGGCGTGATAGGACTTTTTTTTTGGTTGGTTGTTTTTTTCCTTTTAGATCAAGTTATTGAAGACTTTGTTTTCCCCAGACCGGAGCATGGAAAGGCTGAGCAAGGATTACCCACAGCTGGAGGCACCTTCTTACTCGTGCTCCAGCCTGGCCTGATGGGACCACAAGTGTCTGACTCTTCATCCCAGAACCACAACCTGTGCTGAAGCGGTGAAGCAAAGGGTCTGATTAAGCTAAAGGCAGAGAATGGAGAACTGTTGGAAACTCAGTATTTTTCACTCCAGAAGAAATGATATCAGAGAGAGAAGGAAGGGAACAGGTTACGCTGCTAAAAACACCTGTAACATTCGGATTTATTTTAGTGTTGTGTTCTCACAATGGGCAGCTTTAAATGCCCTACAGTAATTGCAAAAGAAACCCCAGTAAGAGACTCTGATGAAGGGAACTATTAAAACTGAACATACAGCTTGCTCTGATGAATTTCCCTACTTCATTTTTGCAGCAAATAATATAGTTTTACACTGTTCTTTTTCCTTTCACTAAAAGTGTGAACTACAGTCCTATAAATTCATCCTTTCTGTCAATTAAATTAAATAAACATTGTCTGAGTGCATTAGGAAGAGATACAAAACAATTCAATACCAGGGTTAGTTATTGAGGAGGCTTTTTAATGAACACAAATTGATGTAATTAAAATAAATCTGCTTTTCACGTTTCTCGAGTAGATGCCCCATAGCCATTCCTGTAAAACACTACAGCAGAATAAACACTGGGCCAAAGCCATTGTCTTTCCTCAGACTACACAGGAGATTCCTGCTCTTGGGGATTTCGGAGGTACGGCCGGGGGATGCTGTTTACTTCAACAGTTGTAAAAATGTAAAAGAGAAGATCAAAACTCAGCATCGTTTGGTTTAGAGGCCAGCCCAGCCCAATCCACGACACTCAGCTTTCTGTTAAATTTCATTTTTACCCCCGGCATCACCTTCTTTTTACAGAAGGAAATGAGTAAAGAAAAATGCTCTTCAATATCACTCTTTGTAGGCTGTTGGTCACTAGTTGGTAGCTTCTATGAATTCTCCTTTTGGAAGGTATTTTGTGAGTTGTGACACAGTCATATGTCAGGACCACATTTAACACCAACATGCAAGGTTAGAAAAGTATTTTTTCATTATAAGATCTCCCTCCCTCTCTTTCTTCATGTCCCTAAAATCATAACAATAAGATCACCAACGTTTTTGATATTTAGGGATAGGAGGTAGGAGTTATCTCTGGCCCAGCAGGTAATATGGCTATTAATAAACCATACAGAGCTGAGGGAAGGAGATCACTAAAGGACCTCACCTGGAATATATTAGATAATTTTTAAACTGATAGAGATTAATAAAAAATGATCAAAAATCTTTGACATCTGAGTCCTACGCTCTGCTGTTGATGATGTCTAACGTGGAGGTGTGTGCCCAGAGCTCTCGCCCTAAACTGCTCTGAGCTCACCCCACGAGGACACTGTCATCAGCGTGTGGGTCCTTCTGACAAAATAAAGGTTATTGGTCCCCTCCGATTCCACAGTCCCCTTCTCCAGATTGCTCCACAAAGAGCATGTGGCTTTACAGCACAGGGAAGGCAAAAGAAAACAAATCCCATCCCCGACAGCCCCACCGTTCTTCCCCTCACCTTCACTCGTGCTCACCTAGCTTCCCAAGCTGAAGTCCTGCTGCCTCTGACAGATAAATTCTCCAAATCACCTTCCATTTCAGGAGTTCTTCTTCACATGGGAAAAGTATTCTGGCTGGAAAAACAGAGAAAAGATACTTTGTGTGTGCAACAGTGTCATTAACAATTAGTGCCTTTAGCAGAGAGAGGGATTTCCCTCTGTGGGTGAATAAAGAGCTTGGGGCTCCAGGGCCATCAGCCTTTAACAAACAGTAAATGCATGCAACGGCGCAGAAGGGAATATAAATCAGAACAGCAACTTCAAGGGTCCTTCTTAATAACACAATGTATGTTCATCTCCAAGAAAAGAAGGCCCAGCAACTCGCAACCACCACGGAATTCCCACACACCATGGCATTGTCTGTGGCTCTCAGAAAGGTAAAACTGGAACAGGGGTCCGTGTTCTTAACGTGAGAGACCCGCAGGCTTAGAGAGAGGAAACCGCAGCGCTCGGTCTCTCCCGAGGCAGGACAAACACTGATCCTTATAATTGCAAGCATAAGATTTAAAAACATTTTCCACTACCCTTGTTGCAAAGCAGCAGGGTACCAGGTGCTGCCCTGGGCTCTGCGACACAACAGGTAAAGCCCTCACATCTGGATGCACATCTCTCCACCCTTGGAAGGTGGTGGCTTTGATGATGGCATGGAGCTGGGAAGCACAGGAGTCCATCTATGGAACGCTTTTAGGGTGAGGCCGTGCCGCTCTTTTCAGCGTATAAAGGTTTCCCTCCCCCCCCCCCCCCAGCTCTCTTCTGATTTTTCAAGGTTATGATCTCAATGCTTTTTCCTTGGTGCCAATTCCTCTGAACTTGAGTTCACAATGACTCACAGCAGGGAGGCACAGAGAGAGCTACCACCAGAAGCCTCCTCCCTGGAGAAGCTTCACAATGCTGCCTATTATTTAGCAACTTGAAACGCTGGTTTAATGGCACACATCTCTTAAACATCCCCATTTTTCCCTTGTTCACCCCAGGGACCCAAGCCACGGAGATGTACCTCCGCTCCCCCCATCCCACCCCCCCCTGTGTGTGACAGTGGGGGAGCTGCCAGTCTCTGAGCTGCGGCTGTGACTCCCCACACTGGGGTTCAGCACGTTGAGGTGGTGGGCTCCAAAGCTCACGTGTTCACCCACCGGTGAAACACCCAAAAATGGTTAGAAAAACCCAGCATATCTTAGGGGAGTGTTGAATTTGGGGGTGTTTTCCTGCTTTGACGGGGTTTAAAGCTTCTCTGCTGATGCTTAGTAGAAGACTTCCTTAGCAGAAGATCTCTCAATGCAGTTTAAAAAGCCAGCCATCCCTCCTCGGGCTCCCACACAGCATTTAATCAGCAGGAGAGGAGACGTACTAGGGATATACAGACATAAAGTTCCGGAAGGAAATCGACTCCTCCGGGCTCATTAGTGATGGCACAAGGACAGACCCTTCTGCCTCCAGCCATAGCCCACTGTCTGTTCTGGCCTTAGCACCATCATCCCTTGTTGGCTTATCTAGTTACAGTCTTAACATGCATACAACTATTACTAACAGTAATGGTAAGAACAGAAATAATGATGGGTCTCACAGTCTTGTGGCCCGTGTAGCAGTTTGCTGCAGCTCAGCCGTTAGTCACAAGATCTTTATGGTGACATTCTGCCATTCAGCCCCTGCCATGACCAGACACGGGGCGCTGCTTGAGCGCTCACAGCAAAAATTGCTGTTTACAAGGTACTGCAGAGATGGCAGCACTGCACTATTAAAAATGTATTAAATTAATTGAATTCGAAGAACCAGCCACAATAGCAAGAAGGAGAAAGCGTGTCTCTTGCAGCCCTGATCCTGACAGTATTGGAAACACGCAGCTACAGCCTTATTATGAAGCATTAATACAACAGATCCCAGGGATATTTATCGACTGCTGCTGTTAAGAAACATTTTGGAATGGTCACTGGACTCCCAGTAGAGCCTACACTAAGGTAACACTTCCCAGAAGTTAATTTGTATTTCAAAGAACACACTGACCATGTTCACACTTTCCTATATTTCTTCCAGACACAAGAGATTATTTACCCGTCCTCGCATGCAAAAATCTCATCTAACTCATTTTGTTCTTTTAAAATGCTGTTTAAATAAAGCTTTTCAGGGAAATAGAGCCTGTTTCAATTTATCTTAGCTGAAACTAGGACTATAAATCTCTTCAGTTTCCTTTATTGATCTTAAACAAAATCACAAATATAAATTACAGCTGCTGCAAATTAAATGTTCTAATGACTGTGTTTGAAAGCAAATGCAATAGCGCCAATAACACATTAGAGAAGACACAGCAAGAGCTGCATAAAGCTACCATTCGCTGGTGAAATCAAAGAGATTTCTGTGGCAACCCACAGCCAGGGGGTCCCTTCTCCCACTGCCAGATTTCTCTCGTATCTCTGATTAATTTATAAATTAACTACACCAGATCCACAGGACATGCAGATGGTTTAATGCACCCACCAAGAAAACTCAAGTTTTCAATTGGTTTGTTAAGACACCATAGTTTCAGGGCCCAACAGCCACCAAAAGTGTTGGTCTTGGAAGTCATTCTTGTAAATGAACATACATGGCAAAGCTTTGGCTGAAACTGTATTGACTCTTTAGGAAACCAGCAAGACTTTGTGCACCGGACCAAGGCAGGAATCCGTACTGGCATTCACCAATGCCGAGTCACCTTAATTGAAGAGGCAACATATATTCCATACAGCCCACACTGAAATAAAAATATATATAAATATGTCTCCAGATTAACTGTCCCTCCAGTTTTCTTCATTCTTGATCTCACAAAAAGCACTGGCCACAGGGTCATGCTCTACAAGGGCAAATATCAAGTGATGCTGCTTCAGATACGATACGTTTCTTCTAAAGAAGCTTCTATTTCACAAAGCAGCATAATCACCAGTTTTCTACACCACTGACACTTAGACCCTTATGCACAAAAGTATCTGCTTACCAGGTCATGAAATTGCAAGTATCATAGCGGTGACTTTGCTGCACTTGATAAAACCATAAAACGTGGCATATTGCTGCCTACTGAGCTTTAAAAAACACCGACACTGGAGAGGAGACAACATTCTTGTTACCATCAAAGAACTTCAAAATCCCTACCTTTCTGCTTCTGATCTGTGGACACGCATTTTTCCTTCCCTCCAGTTCTGTCACTCCTTTCTGGTACAGGCAGCACTGCAAACATCCAGAAAAACTGAACTCTTTTATGCTTTCTTAAGTTTTATATGATCACAAAGCCTCTCTGAATATGTATATCTGTGTGCAGTCAAGGTATTAACATCCCTACAGACGTTATGAAACAGGCAGCTCGCTAACGAGACAAATGAGCTCTCCATTTATCCGGAGATAAACGCAGGACACGGGGACTGGAAATCCTGTCGTCTTTGTGGCTCACAGAACTAATTGCTCCTCAGCAGAATTCAATTGGTTTGATAGACACCATTGTTTCAGTGCCCAACAGCCGCTGAAAGCGTCGCTCCTGGAAGTCCTGCTTGTAAATGCACATCAACGGCAAAGCTCGGGTTGTATTGACTCTTTGGAAACCAGCAGGACTTTGCACACTGGACCAAGCAGGGATCCAGCACCGGTGTGTGGTGTGGTACGTGCTTTCCAGTCATACTCTAAACCTCTGGTAGAACCTGCATCTCCGAGGTTCCAACAGGGGGGCTTCTCTGAGCAGGCAGGGATGGCCCCCAGTGCCGGGACAGCGTTGATGTAAACCAACCTCTGACATTCTGCTTCTTCCTTCACCGTACACCAGTTCCTGTAATTTCATTCATGATTTACTTTGACCTTTAGCTGTGTTTGATATTTTCTGGTACCAAAACTTGACACTTAATAAAGGAAATTTCAAGAAAATACCAGACAGCAAGCTAAATAACTGCACAGAAAAGGCAGATCCCCCTACAGATCCCAAATCCCCCTACTTCAACCTCAAGTTGCCCAAAGCCGGATCTCCTGCCTTAACACCGCAGTTTCATACTGATTTTTTCCTAAAATACCCAGGTCTTTTATTCAGCTCTTCTGGGTGATAGTGCTGTACGTACCTGTCTTTGGGAAGATTTTCCTCCTCTTCATTATCATTACTCAGCCCAAGCTACTCTGCGTGTACGCGTTCGTGCACGTGCAAATTCCAGTGAGTATCTCCCATGGGAATAGTCTGCAAAAATCATCTCCTGGATGCAAAAGTTCAGCTGAGAGAATTACTAACATCCAACAGTAAACGCTGCAATCTTACTGTTAAATGGCAAGAAGGCAATTACAGAGCTCAGGTTAAATACCTTTCACAAGGCCTACAAGCTACAAGGCTTGAAATGTTTGCTCTTGGAATAGCACCTCAGTAGGATGGGATTCTGGGCAGTGGTGACCAGGGTGGAGAGCCGATCCCTTCCCGGCCTGGCCCCTCTCCTGCCATTATTTGCAGAAGGAAAAAGCACAGCCTGAGCCTTCAAAACTTTCCTGGAGCTTTGCAGGCAAAAGAAGCATGAAAATCTCTTTGATCATGTTTAAATATTTCAGAGAGGTGACCAGGCTTCGGAAGCTTAATTACCTTAAGCCACGAGAGGGCAGAGAATGAGGGCAACAACAAAGAGAAGGAAAAGGAGAAAAAATGAACTTTTTCCAGGACAACAAGATGTTACTATTTATGAACCTGCAAGAGAATTAGAGCTGAAATAATTAGACAGAAAAAGAGATTTTAATTAATGATGGTAATTCTTACGAAAGGAACCAGATTGCCAGCCCTGGAAACTGCCAGTTCTTTTTATCCACAACGTACGACCAGTCTCAATGAGACCATTGCAAAGGTTCCCAGCACAGGACGTTACCCGGAGCCGAGAAGTCCAACATCTGACTGGTCATAGGTCTTGGCTTCTGCTGCAGCTGAGCTTTGCAATGAGAACAGTTGCTCACTACATCAATTCCTTGTAGATCTTTTGACATAGGCCAACTAATCTCTAACAACTTGAATCAGCTTACAGTGGTGACCAAGAGTCACAAAACCTGCTGAAATAAATGTAGAGACCCACAGGTTCAAACGACCACTGCATTGGTGTCCCAACCTGAGGAAGTCATGGTGAATGACCAGTTCCCTCCAGTACCTGAGTAACTCTTAAAGAAAAAAAAACCAAACAAACAAACAGAAAAAAGTAACCTTTCATTCAGATCATGTCATTTTGTTTAACTTCCAATCATTGTGTTTCAAAACAGCAGTCACTTTATCCCTGTCCTCACGAGGGCCACGAGGCACCATGTTCTGGGAAGAGCAGCAGCTTCAGAATTTGCTCCCAAGACAGAAGGTGGGGGGGGAGGGATTGGTTTTTTAGTTGTTGTTAATAAAATCCTGGAGTAACAAGATGTTAGCAGAAGCCTTTCACCATCTCCCTTTACTTTCCATTTTCCACACCTTTGCAGCTGGATGGAGAATTCCCCTCCCAGGCAGAGTAGCAGATTTGGGGTACAAGTCCTTGGGTAGCAGGAAAGCCAGGCTGGTCGGTTCCTGAAAACTGAATTTCTAGTCTCTGCTGGCTAACAACCCCGCTGCCTTAAACTACCTCTGGAAAGCAAGACCTTGCTGCACTCTCAACCTCCTGCGGCACGGAAAGCGACGATCCTCACTACTTGAGCCCGATACGAAATAGATTAAGTCACACGTATCAACTTCACTTTAACATGAGTATTTCTATTACCTGGGTCAGAGAGTCTGTGCAGTCACTCTCCAGAACCCGCTGTTATTAATTCAGCAATTATAGCTTTATGGTGGCAGGGAATCCTCGATGTTTAAGCTGGCACTGGAAAGCTGTAATTCTGAATGGGACATGACATGAATTACTGGATTGCTGTAATTTTTCAGCTTTTCATGCATTTTCACTGCATATATTAAAAATACAGTGAGTAATTCACTTTTAATTATGCAAATTCAAAGACAGTAAGACAAGAGATGGATGAGTTTTTAAATGCCTGCTCTGCCTGACCACCTGGGGCTAGAATAGAAAATCCACCGGCTAATCAGGTGACCTGGCCCACCACGCTCCTGCTGTTCACAGAATTACCTCTTAGTATTCAGCTCCGTTACAAGAGCAGAGAGTCCAAGAAAGAAATTGCCAGGCAGATGGGGAGCCAGGAAAAGACAGATCTCAACCTGCCTTCCCCACCTCTCCAGGTGCTCAAGGACAACAGACCCAGAGCTGTCCTCACATCTGACACCAGCCTAAGACCTCACAGCCCTTCAGGTACCTCTGTGCTTTATAATTTGGCAATATTTTCCTGACATGAGGGCTTGGTTTTACAGGGACAGTACCCTCAGCCAGTATTTCTCAAGGAAAGGAAAAATTAGCCCAACAGAGGTATTAAAAATAACTTTTAACTAAAATAGTCCAACCAGGACCACAGCACACATCAGCTTCCACATTCTGCATCTCTCCCCTTGGCTTCTTCACTGCTCCTTAGCAAAGCCCGTGGCTACAACCGGCACACACACGTCTGTGTCCATGCCAAAGTCCTGAGTTTGTGGTGAAGGAGAAATAAGTTCCGTTGCTCTCAAAGACATTGTTGTTAAATTGTAAGATAGCAAGTGCAAGTAAGGATGGCTTGTTAAAAGTCTAGTGGCTGTATCTAATAGCAGCAGTGTTCAGTGCGGTAATTACAGAGGCGAGAGATTGCTGAACACGTGTAAAAAAGGAAATAATTGGGGTAGCAGTAATGCAAAAGCTTCTCCAAGCCTAGAGCAATTGTTATTTTGCCCTTCTACTGATGCGCTGCTTATCCAGGATACAGTGGTTAGAGACTCACTCTCTTTAATGAACGTTAAGTTTAGGTGTTTTTTATCCAGGAACCCCCAGGCTTCACATCCAGTACATCAAGTTTAGAACACAGAGGTAAAATTCTTCAAACACCTTATCTCCTTGCCCTGAAAGGAAACATCTGCCTCTTCTCCTTGGAAGCCTGGGAGAACTTTCAAGCCAGCAAATTAGCGATGCAAATCCCCAGCATCCCACCGAGAAGAGGGGGCTCCAGGAGGTGCTCGCAGGGCACTGCTCTGCCGAGTTCTTCACATTAATATTTTCAAACCAGGTGGAAACTTTTCCTTTTCTCCCATCCCTTCATCCTCCTTTCCCCACCCAGAGGTGCACGGCCCTTCACAGGGAGACACCTTCCTGAGGGGAGTGGGTGGTTGGAGTGGTTTTTCCGTCATGTCCTTGGCATTGCTGTTACAAACCTCACTCAGGTATGGTGTCCACCCTGAAACCCTGGAATTCAGCCGTATTCTCAAGTTTTTTTGAAACTCCCAGCTGGGCTTTGGCAAACCTGCTGATCACAGCCCTTCCGAATCCAGAACTGAGCATCACCTTCACCTCACAGCTTCTGCAGAAACCTTAGTCATGCATCAGTCATCTGCTGTCTCAACCGCTACTTCTTCTACAATTGTGTTAAATTCCTGCTCTTCACAGAGTCAAGCGCAGAATTAGCCAATTTACCTGTTTATCTGTTTTACTTTTAGAAAGATGTGTCTTGTTGGGCAGAGGAAAGTCCCCATTTCAGCCACTTACCAACACAGATCACTAACGTGCTCCCCAGTTCCACCGGTGAGCCACTGAGAGATTTCTCTCCCAACCTCAGCACAGAACACCTCCGGCTGGACCTGACAAAATCTCAACAGACTGTTTCTCTATGAATTCACCACCGAAGAAGGTTAAGACCATGGAGCTCAAGAACCGAGGTACCGTTCTGCTCCTGCAGCAGGAGAAGTAGCTCTGGCTGGTTGTGAACAGAAGAGCCTGAACTTCTCCACTTCCCAGCCTTGCTGAAGGAAAAGCTGATTCATATTTATAACCAGAAGGAAATGAGGAGCACAAAAGGAGATGTTGACAGTGTGATTAAGGATTTCTTTTAAACTACAGAATAAAGCACAATTAATATCTTGGCTTGAGGGAGATTAAAGACTTGTGTGGATTCTTCCATTCTCCCCTGATATCACCATTATGTAGCAACGGTTCTTACAACTCTCTTAAAATTAATTCTGCAATACACGTCTGCTGCCGGTCCTACCAACCAAAGACTGCATAAAGATCAGCTTGTAATAAGAATCAGTTTAACCCCATTTACTTTCTTAATGTCAGTGGTATCACAGAGATCACTTCTAACCTTGCATGTTAAGTAAAGCAGTTAATTGTGCTGCCGTACCAGGCTTAGACATAAAAGGCAGAATTAATAACAGGTTTAAAGAGAAGGCTTAGAATAGGAGTCCTGAATGCAGGACAAGGGCTGCTGTGAGTTAATACCAGCTTGTACATAGAAAGCAAGGTTAATATTTGGTTAAAAGATAAGACTTACAATGGGTTTTTTATTGATCTGGATGACTTATACATACAATGGGGTATAGAAAATAAACATTTTGATGAGAACAAAATGCCTGACCAGAAATATCTGTTTCTGAGCTTGCCCCGAAGGAACTCTCATAGTTAGGGGAGACCGAGCAGAGACTCCAGGGACCCCTTTCAGCCCACACGGCACAGGTCCCGGGGCAGCCGGGCTCCATCACGGGCACCTCCAGCCGGGGGGTGACACGGGGTGGCCTCCCCCTGCCTCGGGTGGGAGCGACACCGCAGGAGCCGGGTTGGCATCGGCGCTGGAGGAACTCGGGGCAGCACAAGGCACCCGGCACGATCTGCAAAGGGCTGGGGGGACGGGAGGCAGCTCCTCTCGTCCAGGTGAGCAGCCAACCTTCGTGTCTGCAAAAATACCCCTAAACACTGTGAGCCTGTCTGCATCTTTAGGCACCCAAACACCTTTTTTAATACCTTTATTCTTAATGGTCTTAATACCTGCTTAAAGCAAGCGGGAGTGTAGGTTGGCAGGGAAAGATTAGAGACTTTCAGCTCATAATTCACTTCCCGGGCTGTTCCTAGGGCACAGCAATTATGCACTTTCCCTCAGCCAGGACAGACTGTGAAATGACTGTATTGTCCTTAACGACTAAATCAAAGTAAGCCAAAAGGTAAGTAAATGTTTTCTACGTGACTGCTGCCATTTTATAAAAAAAAAAACTATTGAATGTAAAAGGAAAGGTATCCATAGCCACATAAAGAACTTTTTCTTTTTTTTTAAAGTTTTAATGATCCAAGGCATAGTTTAAAGAGCAATGCTATTATAGATTTACGTAGCTGATTTCTTCTGAGTACAGCAGAATCCTGATCCTTCTGACAATGAACGCTACAGAAAGCGGCATTAGGCGAGTTACTGTGAAACCAAAGTCTATTTGTGCAGGAATAAAAAAGAATTGGGACAATAATGAGCAACCAAATAGCACCACAGTTAAGGGTACTGCTTTGCAGGAGACAAGTGACTATTGTGAACTCTGAAGTGCCCATGTAATGAATCACAAGAGCCCACTAAAATGAGAGCAAACATATAAATTCTTCTTATTTCAGTATGTACAAATACCAAAGCAATTTTGGCTTGTTAACCTCCACAGCTTGAGGACAATATGTTCATCATTATTGTATAGCACTTTGCTCTTCAGAAATTCTCTGTATATTGCTTTTGACGTGTCACTGAAGCATCACGTAAGCCTGAAAGGAGGCTCAGTATCAGATAACACCGAGGAGCTCATAAAAAAGTGGAAATTTTTTTAAAAAAAATCAACCAGAAAATGAAGCAAACTGATACCGTGCATCACTTCTGACAATGCAGATTGTGAAGAGATACTAAAACTATTTGGATTTTTGCTTTTACATGGATTTCATAGCTCCTCCTTTTCCTGAAGAGCTTAACAGTTATCACTTTATCTGTTTCACCCACGCTGCTGTTTCACCTCGGGGTGCCCAACCTCCAGAGCTCCAGCTCAAGTGCTCCTGTTCCACCTCCTCTGCCCCGTTCAGGGTCCCAGTGAGGACCACAACTGAGTCTCCTGACAAAGATGGTGACTGCCATCGGCTGAGCGAGTGCAGGAGGTGGCTGGAAGAGCAGGGAGCAGATGGCAGGGGTTTGGGAGGCTGGCTGGCCCTCGTCACTCGTGGTACCCGCAGTGAAAGCTGCGGCACCCTCTCCTGAGCCAGCCGAGCCGTCCTTCACTCCGGATTTGAGACATACCTCGGCTAACGCAAACTGCCTTCTGATCCGTCACCGAAGGATGACTTTCCCACTGACCAGACCGTCTGCAGTGTCCACCCGCTGTCACCCCCGCGGAAAAGGTCACCGTCCTGAAGGAAGGCAGGGAAAGGTACTTCCACGCTGCCCCTGGAGAAGATGTGCACCCTCAGTAAATCATATGCTATAAAATCCCCTCCGAATTGCAGCGCTGACTGACGTGTACGTGCATTGCTGCCGCGTTTCCTCTCTGTGCTTGCAGCCTTGGCTGTGACCCTGAACCTCACCTGGACAGAGCTCACCCCTGGCACCCCTCATGGGAAGCACATGGCAGGAGTTAAGGTAAAGGATCAGGCACGGGACAGAGAGCCTTACAAACAGCAAGAACCTTCCTCCTCCCAGGAGATGCTCCCTCAGTTTACTGAAAGTTTGGCAAAATAGATATATATTATACCTATATATATTATAATTTGGGTATGAAAATTTAAGTAGCAAAAACCATCTTTATTTCTAGACCTGTTAATTACCCATGGAGGACCAGGAAACAAAACGATGCTCAGAATTCTTTCAATAGGCAATTGAATCTTTTAAGAAACACCCCAAAACTTAAACAGCCCCTCCTTTAGTTGGAGGAGGGGAAAATACCATAAAGCTTAAGAGGCATTTTGTTCAGGAAATCACATCTTTCCCCATTTTCCAGCTGACACATTGCATTGCAAGTCTGTCACAGCACATTACCTCGGCGATGTGAAGCAAAGCAACATTGCTGATGCAACCCCATCTGATGTGTCCGATGTGATACATCAGGTACAATATTTGGGAAGATTTTTCTGAAAACAACATCCATAGAAGAGCTTCTTTCCCCATCTTTGCCAATTAAAAAGCCTTCCCAAAGAACTGAATCACCTGGAGATAATTGCTTTTTCACAGGTAATTAGCAAATACAATTAGTTGTGGGAAAGGTTTGCTTTTCAGCAACTCACACCAAAAAAAAAGGGAAAATAGATGATCGTTGCTGACATGTAACTGCTTTCCACAGGACCAGGATACCTCACCTGAGGTGATGGTGTTTACAGGGCTACATTCTGCCACCAGCAGGCTAATTTCCTTTCCCCCCATTGACAAGAGAGAATTCAGGTTTTGGAGCTCTGTGTTTACAGTTCTTCATTAAGGGCCCTGAATAACAGTTCTGCTCTGAGGGAAAATAACAGTAAAGTCACCCATTTGTCCAGAGATGCATCAAAAGCCACAAACCAATAGGAAATCTGTATTAACCTCATGAACTCTCCAGTTCATACACTGACTGGCAGTTAAATTTGCTAATCTCTGCAGTAGATAAATGTTGCTGAAAATGGAATCAAATAAAGATACATCTCTCAGCAGAACACTGCGGGAAACTGTAGTGAATTCAGAGTGATTTATTCCAACGTAAGCACCGGGCGCTGCAGATGAACTCAGGACCACCTGAAATCCCGCTCTGCTTGTGTCTCCAACACCAGCACCAGCTATGGAAAATGCTGCATCTTCACACACAGAAGGGGCACGGTCCGTGTGACGATGATGAGATGAACAGCAAGAATCCCCGGACACAGACTTTAAATAGCCCACTGTGGTGCCGATGGCCTTTGTCCCCAGAGGAGATGGCACGGCGCTGGGCTGACACCAGCCCTCCCTGGGGAGCTGGCAGCAGGAAGGCAGCCCACGGCTCCTGCCTGCATCATTGACCAAGCCAGGGCAAAGGGAGCCAAAATCCTCACACAGCTTTAAAACGGGTTTTAAGAAGGGAGGAATCATCCATTCTTAATGTTTTCTCTCCACTGAGCCAGCCGTGCCCCGCTCTCCCGCAGCCACTCGAGGTGCCCGTGGGTGTCCCTGGCGCTGGCCGGGGGGGAGCAGCCGGGGACCAGCACAGAGACAACACGCCAGGACGTTGCACTCCCTGCTTAGACTGATTTTTCAAGTGTAAAATGTAATTCAAATCTCCATAAAAAACTCTTTGCTCCCTAGTCTCAGGATTCTTACACCAAGTTTCAACCGTGAAATCCAATTGGGGAAAAAAAGAAGCCTTATGCTCGAGGTCTGAAAATCCTGCAAAAGCCTTTTGGTCTCAGGCTCAAGTGTATCTCAAGTGGCATCTGACCAGTTGCGTTTCTCTCCTCTGAAGGTATGGCACAGTGCCTTCCCTCTGAAAGCCAGATTTTCCTAGCCAGGCACTCACACCCCATCAGAGTGCAGGTATTTATTGGCAATTCGTACATCCAGGGAGCTATTCAAACAGCAGGATCAAAGCCCAGATTTCTGAATTTTGAAAATATGCCCCAAAATGCACATGGCAACTGTACAAATTCACCGCTGAAATTCAGAGGCCCTGCAGTCCCCGGGGCTGCTGCCCAGCTCCGGGCACTTTCGCTTTCACAAGCTGCCATCCCAGAGGGGTGTTATTTCATGGGGGCACAAATATTTCTCACCCTTCCTAACCCTTCCCTGCTGACTCAGAGCAGCAGATAGCACAAGTCCTGAAGATTTATGTCATGATTTGGACTTGTTTTTTCACTGTTTTATCTTCTCTCCTGGCACAGGTGAAGTATTTTTCTCTTTTATTGAGGCTTGTATTTAAATTACTGAAGTACTAGCAATGAACAAAGAGATTTCCAAAGGTCTGAAATTTGGTCTCCCTTCAGGATAAAAAGTTGGATGTATACCTAAATTTTCCACATCTTACTTATGAAAATTTATCAAAACACTGTGGAACAGAGATTGATATTTCTGCCACTGGTTACCACTGAGATGTGATTTCTGTGTCACACCTGTGAAATGCCCCACGACCCGGCCCCGGCCCCAGGAGCGTCCCCACGGTGTCACCAACGCACGAGACACAACCCAACACAGCTTTTCCCAACCAAAACCTCTCCTTGGATTTTTTGAAATTCTCTCTTGTGAATTCTGATACCATCAAGCATGACAGCACGCTGCTCATGAAAAAAACCTTTTAAAACTTTCAGCCGCCCCTTATATCAATCATTTTTTGCTTTTGTTAAATCCAGTCCACGTGACCCTGGACTTCCCAGTAGAACCAGCCTCTCCATTTCTAAAGCATGAGGTAGCTGCATTTATTCCTGTAAAGAACAAAGTTCACCTGCTATTCTGCTCTGTGCTGGAAGAAATGCTGGCATGGCCATCTGCCTTCTAATTAAGATGACTATTACATCTCAGAGACTGGGAAACCTCATCTGTACCTATTCGTGCATCACATCTCTGACTGGAGGGGGAAAAAGAAAATCTCTTTCCTGCTGAGGGATTTTGTTTAGCAAAAGTTCCCTGACACAGGAGCTAGTTATCTGCCTCACCATCAGGTAACAGCACCACCTTCTGCCAACAACTTACCATCTCTTTAGAAAACCATTACATCAATCTTCTCTTGGTGATCTCAGCAGCTTTCTCAAACGTTTCCGATGTAGGCAGCAAACTTTAGACCAACATCCTGAAGGCTGTTTTAAAACGCCCCAAGCTGTCCAGAAGAGACACAGACAAAGTTACTGAGATTTAACAAATTTACTTTCAAAAACGTAATAAATCTAAATGCTCTAAAGCTAAACACACTCTGCTTCAGCAAAAGACTTAAGTACACCTTTAACTGCATAATGCTTGAATAAATCCTCAAACATTTTTTTTGCTGAAGCAGGGCTTGAAATGCCATTGCAAGATTATCACTGCAGCGCACTGAAGGCCCCACGGCATTTCCACCATGACTTAGGAGCCCGGGCAGGAGCACAGCACCCAGCTCAGGCTGGAAATAATGCGTGGGGCCCCAAGTCACTTGGGTGATTTCAGCATTTGTCCTGTGAGAAAGGAGAAGTGAGAGAAACAACAGGGGAGACCAATGGAGCTCGCAGTAAGAGAGGCCCAGAGGGGCCAGGTCTCTCCTACTGGGGTAAATTCAGCTCAACGCCCTCGAGCCCCGCGGAGGGGAGAGAGAAGCTCCCGGGCTGCAGGCCAGGCCCTGCACGGCCGCCTCCATGTCTCCGTGGCACACACCCTGTGTGTTTGCCCAAAAGGCTGGATAAACCACTGGAAACTGCTGCTGAAATCTGGTGTCAAACTCTGGGCACTTCCCTGCAGTAAGAACTGGTGGGGCCGAGCGGGTTCACACCAGTCCCTGGAGGGGATGCTCCTCCACCTCCTGCATGTCTTCAGAACATTCCCACGGACTTTGGGGGGAAAACACTTCTTTTCAAAGTGTGTGCAGAAGGTCAGAGTGGGGGGTTTTAATGGCAGAAAACCTGCAGGGGGGAAACAACCTCCCACCTCCCTCGAGCGCCTGCAGGTTAGCCCTGTGTCCTACGGGCTCCATCTACATCCTCTCCTACTGAACAGCAGCCCCTGACTGACCTGCCTTCAGCAGCAGCAGCCATCTCATTTATACAGTGAAGTTTCAGAGAGACAAACCTTACACAACCTGTATCGTTACTTTTAGGAGTGAAACTGTGCTTTAATCACAGGGAACATCATACTTCCATGATAAAACCGTCCCTCGGGGCGGGCAGCACAGCGAGGGGCGAGTGGAGCCAAGGGATCGGGGAGAGACGGTGTCGGCAGACACAGAGGAAGAATAAGGTGCTGATGAGCCAATCAATAAACCAGTAATTAGCGCTGTTTGGCAGGTTGGCAGTGCTTTGGTTTTTGGTATTTTACTTTTGGGTTTTTTTTCCCTAGATTTGAAAGAAGTTTGCTTATCTAAGTTTTATGACTTAAATGAATCCTAGTTCTGCTCAAATCAATGAAAGCCTTGGTGAGACAGCTGTAATTTTATGTGCGTGTGTTTTAGTAAATTAGAGGGTTTAGCCTTAAGGATTCACTTTAATGTAATCTACTAAAAAGAGAAGTAGAACCAGATGTAGCGTCTTACAAACTGCTGGACAGTTGCAACTGGAGCGACAGCACTGAAAGCAACTTTATAGCACAGATAAAGCAGATTTTCTGACTCAAAAAAGCAATATTTTACATAAACAGTTGTAAATATTTTGTATTTACAATGCAAAGAAAGAAGGGTGTGAATAGATAAAAAAAAACAAGCCTAAGTAATTGGTAATGGTTTTATCTTGTTCTGTTTGTGGATATCCATGGAGAAATACAATCTGTAGTATAAACCATTTAACTAAATTAAATTCTAGTTAGCATCTGGGATCCCATCAATAAGGGTCTATATTTCTGAGGAGCCACAGACTGGTGGCAGTAACAGACACATAAAGATTTTAATAGGTAAATAAATTTGTTGTTGCATTTCTCCTGCTACCAGAACACAGTTTAACAGAGTAATTAGTGGTGAGATATCTGACTATAATGAAGAAAATTCTCTAATCATTAAAAATTCTCAAGAAAGAACATTCGTACCATCAGCAGCGTTTACTTACTGTGAGGTGTGTTCACTCAGCACCAGAAAACACTTGTCACCTCGTTCCTGGCTCCACATAAATCTTTAATAAGAGATTTTCATCACCATCAGAAAGCGATTTTCAGGGTCACCATCAATGTGTAATCATTTCTTATGTCCTTAGCCACTTGAATTTAAAAAAGAAAAAAAAAAGAAAAAAAAAAAGAATAAAAATCAATGGAGTTTAGCTATAAATCCACAAGAGTTGGATTGTCTCACAGGGTCTTTCTCTGTTAGTCCCAAGTTCTTATTTATAAATCTCTGAGACCTCACAAGGGCTGTGCATAAAACAGGTGACTACAGTAAATCCTCAGAGGGGGGCGTTCACCCCAGCCTGACCAGACCTTTTCCGTTGGGGTTTGTGCTGGGTAAGTACGAGTTGGGGGGTCCTCTCACTACCCGGGTTTCACACTCACACGCGGCCGGAGGAGCCGAGCGCGGGGACCAGAGCTCACCCGTGCCGGCTCCCCCGGGACGGAGGGGCTGAAGCCGGATGCGGCGCTGGGGGGTTCCCATCCCACCAGGAGCGGCACCCGGGTCTCCTGACATTAAAGCCGGTCCCTTCTTTATACAAACCCATTCTCTTCTGGTACGCAGAGCCCCTTCTGAACAGTTTGGGGACCAAATTCCCCTTGAAGTCAGTGACAGCTAAGCAAGAACAAGGACTGACGACGACACGATTCTATTTTGGAAACTACCAAGCAAAATAACCGCGGTGGTGCATAACGTTTGGTTCTCAATGGCTGTATCTCAAGCTTTCTCATCATTATTATGTCTGTCACCTCCAAAATGCAAACTTGCCAAGCCCAACAGGAAAGCTGGAAAACCATTCAGCCAATTTCTGTTTGATTATCAATAGTGCCCTGTAACAAACGTTTTTCAGGGAGGGAGGAAGGAGCGTGAAGTCCCTGTACAGGCACAAAGGGCTCCTTCCCACGGGGCAGCCAGCGCTGGAGAGCAGCCGCCGGGGACAGACCGGAGAGGAGAGGGACATCAGGAACCAAATTATAGCACTGAATCCTGGGGATGGGCAGCCCACAAGAGTTTAATTAATGTCAGTATGTTCAAACATCAGTAAATTTTTAATTTGTGTCAGTAAAGCACATAGAAATAAGCTGGAACACCCTGGAAAGAAGACGTTCCCATTGAAACCCCACCCTTTTCTGTTTGCAGCCAGAGGGTGAGAGCTGCAGGATTTCACGTTTTTGGCTGCCAGGGCAGACTAAGGGAGTGGTATTTGTTCCTGCCCAAAGCGAGGGACTGAGGGGAGAGCTCAAAGAGCAGAGACCAAGCGCAGAGTCTGGGGGCTCGGCCTCAGCCCAGCGTCTGCAGCGACAGCATCCTTCCCAGGCAGAGGGACATCTGGCCAACACCTGAATGCAAACCCCACCAGGGCTCGTACGTGGGCTGAAACGCTCATCTCCTCCTCTCTTTTTTCTTCCCTCCTTCTTTTTTCCTGCACTGGCAATAAGATTACATCTTCTTTATTGCCCTCTCATTGATTTGTTCCTCAGAGGCAAATGACAGCATTTCTGAGAAATAAATAAATAACCAAATAAAATAAAGCTGAGAGGCAATCCGCATGTAAATCAGCGTTACTCACTGACATTTGAGACTTGACAATAAGCCCTCCCCGTCCCAGCTGTGCCCACAAAAGCCGATCTCCTTTGTAAGACAGAGAACACCGCAAGCAAACGGAACCAAGGGTGAACACGGATAAGATGTAAACCCTCTTTGCTTGAAGTTTTTCCTAAAAACCCCCTTTGCTCCAGAGCACTTCGGAACACTTTTCCCTGCTGCTGCCAGTGGTGTCAGTTTTGTCTTTGGCACTTTCCCTCCAGGAAGGCAGCTCCCAGGGCTCTCACTGGCGTTTGTAATGTATTTGCTCCCAGGTGCAGCTGCAGCCCAGAGGGCTGGGACTGGGCAGTTTGTGCATTACCCCCTTCTCTGCATTACCCCCTTCTCTGCAGTGTGTTCCACCTGGAGTAAACACTATTAGGTTAAATTAGGTCTTCTTACTGCTTTTCTGAATATTCTACTCTCAATATTCTAGCACCACCCAGACAACATCTCTTTTACTAAAAAAAAAAGATAGTTTTGGGTTTATAACGCAATTACTGGAGATTGTGCCGAGCTCTGAAAATCACTAGAAACATTTTATTTGGCCAAGCCAACTTGCCAAGCTCCTGCTCTTACCAGAGTTTCTCCTGAAGACTCAGCTGCAGGAACGTTTCTGGGCTGGTTTGACCTTTCTCATCCATCCTTCTGCAAGAAATGCAGTGGAGAGTAAAGGGGGGGACTGTCCGTCCAGGGAGGGAGGTGTTTCAGCATGTTCCGTGCCAATTGCCCAAACCGGGGGCAGGATTTCTATTGCTGCCAGAGCCTTGAAAAACTGCACCCAGTCACTGTCCCCAAAGGCAGGGGGAAATGCTGCTCAGTGTAAGAACAAAATCCTTCCCAATGTTTGCCTTAATCTATTGCACAACAGAGCACAACACGGAACTCTTACCCCCAAAAGCAATTCAATCAACTGTACCAGCAATTACACATAGTTAAACATGTGTAAATGCAGCTTATAACCTTTTTAACGGGGAATATTACTCCTCTCCAGGAGATATGGCCCTGACCCCACCACGCCTGCGTGAGGAGTGAGGTACTTACTGAAGAACTATCCCGGTTTCATCTGGAATCTCTCCCTTTTGGTGCCTTTTTGTCAGCGAGACCGAAGCACTCGTATGAAATACAGGCTGGAAGAGCAGGGTGAGAGCCTGGCTGCCACGGGGCAAGGACGGCTGCCAGGGAAGTCTCTCTAGGTCTGGGGCTGATTCTTTTTACTTCTGTTTTTGTTCCTTTTTCATTAAGATTGCAGAAAAGCACAGAAAGCAGATCCCTGCTCTTGAAAACTTTCATTCTAATTACAGAAAAAACACCTCCAAATTCCCAAAGCTCTAATTATGTGCATAAGTTTCAGCATAATGTCAGCTTGGTGTTGCTAAACGGAGCAATGAGGTTATGGAAGAATGAAATTATTGATTTTCTTTGACAGAGACAATGAGGGCTCAGCTTTGGGTTCTGGCAGAGGTGTTATCAGCTTAACCAAGTCTAATTAGCTTCATTTACTGTGGTCAACTCTAAATACAAATAGAAGAAAAGTCTGATTAACCACCAACAGCACAACCAAAGGCTTAGAAACACTGGCCCGTACTGATTTTCCCTGCCCTTCCTATGCTTGTTTGCACACGGGCAACCAGAGATCAAAGCCCTTCCATCCCCTAAAGGCAACACACTCTGAAAGGCTGGAAAAATCCAACCCCCACAAAAAGTTCATGAAATGTCACATACCTGATGCTCAGAAACCTGCTGGGAGGTGGTGCACTGATCCTCGGCTGGGGGAGCCTGTGCCCTCCTCTGCACGGTGACTGTTCAGGACACGAATGAACCTCAATGGTTTCATCACCAACTGAAAACTAACTCCTACCTTTACTGGGATCCCCCAGCTGGTGTACATGGTCCCATGTGGGAATTCACTCCTTTTTATTAAAAAGAAAATTTTTCCTCTCCTGTCCCACTTACTTTCCAAAGTCCTGCTGGCCCTGTATACTCTACAAGGCTTTCTCTAGCAAAACTTCTGTACCAAAAAGTCAGTTACTGCAGCACATGAAGCACTAATGCATCAACACGCCAAATAAATGTTAGAACAGGATAGAGACTATCGTGAAAATATTCTTCCTGGTCTTTCTGCAGCTGTAGCTGTCCTGTCCCATCACACCGGTTCATCAGTCCCAGCGCACACCAGCAGAAACCCAACGTGCATCAGGGAGCACCACGGTCTCCTTCCTCCCCCGCATTTCCAGGCCCTGTGAGGAAAAGGCAGGCTGTGGCACCTCAGGTCTTCCCAGCAAGGAGCCTGGGGACATCCCCCTCCCCTGTCCCACAGTGTAATCCCTGGCCAAAACCAACCAGACCTCTCTTCTCCGTGTAAACCCACCCACCTGAAAACACCTGCAGTACCCCGTATCTTGTACTTTCCACAAGAAAAAAGATAAAGCCACAGTCTGTACGCGATCACTGCCCTACCTACAGCAATCTATACTGCTTGTCAACAAATTTTCACGTTTCAAATTTCCAAAGAACATTCCTGCCAACAGTTCCATGCTGCCTCGCTCCTCCTTCCTTTTCGGTTTTATTCATGAGCAGTTCCCACCAGTCACCATTTTTTAAAAGAAGTTTTTACAGCAAAGCATTGCTAATTTTAGCACCTATGTGTTATGCTGCTATGGCTGATATAACCAGTGCTGCTGGAAAAACAGAGAAAATCAGACAAAAAAGTATCTTCCAAGATAAACTAAGCAAGTTTCTTCTGGGTTCTTTGGCTCCCAACTCTCTCTCTAGCTCCTGGGTAAAACAACCTGAGCCGATGGCGTTACCCCTCGCCAGCCACAGACCAGCAACGGCTCTGCCTGCTCTGGAGATACCCCCTCTGGTGGGAATGGTTTCACTGGCATCCCAGCCCACAGAACGCCCAGAAGCCTGTAATACTTTACTTCGTTTTGCACTATTCAGTGACACGTTCATCACCAGTTGTAAATCCACGACGTTGTCACAGGGAACCCTAAGGGAATCTTCTAACAAAGCCCTGCTGGTGTTGGCAAGTGATGGATCGCCGTATGTTAGAATAATTCCCTCCCCACCTCACCTCCTCCTGGGACGTTTCTAAGAGCAGTCATGCCTGGCTCACGGCGGCTGTGCAATTACCTGATAATTATTAGATGAGCAGTCCTCCAGTTTGCAGCCACTGCTCCTGCCTCTGTTGTAAGGTCTCCTGCAGCCAGCTCCAGGTCGACGCGGTGGCCGAGCCTCCTGCCTCTCCCTGCAGCAGCGACACCGCGGCGACAGGGGTCTGAAGTGTCTGCAGAGAAACATCCAGCATCTGGGACGGGAACGAGCCCGGGATGCTCCTCGGCACTTGGGGAGAGGGTCGCAGCGAAGGATGCCCCTCAGGCCGGGTGTCCCTGCCCCACCTGCACCGCAGAGGCTGGGAAGCACCAGCAGCACCTACCCCTGAGTCCCAAAATACTGCCCAAGGGACCCCTCTGGGCTCTGCTTCTCTTCGCCCTGCTTTGCTTTTGGCTTTGCTTCTGTTTTTAACACAGAGTAAGTGTAGCGACACCGAATGCCTGAATGCAGGCAAAATTCAGGCTCAAAATGAACTTCACTTCAGCGTGTGGTCGAGTGTCTCCCTTGTATGCTGCTTGATTTTTTTTATTTCTTTTTCAAGCCCAAGACAAAAGCCTCTCATTCCAGCACCTCGTTCCCTGTCTCTTCAGCCATCTGGGTGTTGCGTTTTGCAGGGTCCCAATTTAGCTGTCCTTTATTCTCACTAAACTAAGCAGCTAACACACGAGTGACATCAGCACCGATTTCTGGGGCTAAAAAGAAAAGCCCTAAGAACAAAACGTAACTCGTGCTGAATAATTTCAAAATGCTTCTGGCTCCCTCTACTCAGTCATAGGCTCCTCACTTCTGAGCTACTGCAGGACTTTGTGCAGGGAAAATCAAAAGGATGCAGCTCTGCAGATGTCAAAGGCAAACTCCAGTGCTAGCCGGCTCTAAGCTGTGGGAATCACACAGGAGCTCTCTGCCTGAGCTGGGATTGCTTATATCCACAGCTTGAACTTGCCCTAATGCTGCTGACAGAAGTATAACGTTGCCTTTGGAGGCATTATCTGGATGCCTCCGAATTCAGTCAATGGATCTTTCTGCTTCAAAGGGGAACCTTCAGATGAGAAAACAGAGGAACCTTAGGACGGGGGAAGGAGTGAGTTTTGTTCTTTGCTCCTGGCCCCAAGTGAGCCCCCGGTACAGACCAGACACCTCCCACCGCCCCGGGACGCTGCTCCCCTCGGCCGCGCTGGGGCACACACAGCTGCTGCTTCTGCACTAAACAGCAAAAAAATGAGGGGAAAAAAGACACTGGCTTCTGGAGGGAAGGCGAGTCAGAAAAGGGCCCCGCAGGAGGGTGACCCCAGCGCCCACCCCATCCCTCCCCGGCCGCAGCCCCGGAGGGAGGGAGCTGCCAGCCAGGGCAGCCACGAGCCGGGTTTTGATGAAGCGGCTGGTGGAGATTTTTTATATTTTTTTTTAATTCATTTCAGAACTTGTCACCTGGGTTATGAAGCTGAAACTGAAGGGAACCTTTTCTTTTTTTTTCTCGTAGTAACAGCTGCTCTCGCTCGCAAACACCTGCATTGCCTAGAGATTTCTGGTTACCTCTGCGGCGGCTGCCACCAGGAGTAAGACTAACTCGTTTGGTAGATTTCCAGTAGGAATTAATTAGTTTCAAGTTAAAAAATAAAGACCGGCGCTTTGGCTTAGAAACGTTTGAGCCTCTGCCTGGTTTCAGTTGGTTTCTTTTGTCTGCCTCTGGCTGATGAGGGCAGCCTCTTGGTGCTCCGACGGTCGTTTCTAAAGGCAGGGCAAAAGAGCCCTCGCCACAACCTCCAACCTTTGGTTCTCCCCAGCCGCCTCCCAGGGCTTCACATCCAACACCGCGCTCCTCTCATCACCCTCCACTGCCCGGTTCTGCTCTCGCAGCCCCCCAGGGCTGGGTGCTCACCTGCTGGGGGTAAGAAGCTGGAACAGACGGACCGTAGATGCGGAGAGAGAGGCGCCGGGAGCGTGGAGCATCCTCCCGTCCCCGCGGGTCCCCTGGGGAGGCTGCAGGGACCTGCCCAGCCCAGGGGAGAAGGCAGAGGAGGAGCAGGCACCAGAGAGAGAGGTTCGAAAAGGCCCAGCAGCAACAGAGGGATGCGATCGCTCCACTGCCCGCAGCCCTCGGGACGTCACGTAGGAGTGGAAAATGGGCGACAGGAACAAAAGCTTTTGCCCGCCCGTGTTTGCAATTCCAGAATTCTTTAACACTGTGAGTAGATGAGAAGACAGTGACCTCTGTGATTCAAAGTCTATTTCTGCAAGAAAACTGGAATGGGAACTGCCACAGAGCAGTCAGAGGCTTTTCACAGTAGGGAGGGGAAAAGTCAGATTGTTTTAAAGGGGTCCTGACCCTGCCCAGACGCCGCCAGAGCCGTCCCAGCCTCAGGACACGTCTGCCCCAGCTGCCCGTGCTTCCACGTGCTGGCTGGCAGCACAGCGCCGCAGGTGCCAGCTCTGCCACTGCTGATGCTCCTCTTCTGCAGTGCCTCCTACTCTATCAACAGTACAGTGTGTGCCCAGTCTGCCCTGCTTCTGCACTCCTTTGTAGAACCCGATTTTGGTCAGTTGGTCACCGGCTGCCAACCCTTGAAGGTCACCGTGCAAAACCCCTGGCGTGGAGGAGAAGAGCTCATACTGTCCGTGTGAACTCCTACCCTGCAGAACACCTCGTCTTGCAGATCAGATGAGTACAAGGAGAGAGGGTTTCTAAAATACCCAAACTCCAAAAATAACAAAGCAATTAACTAGACTGAATTTGCCCTTGTTTGCTAAAAGGACCTGTTTGATTAATATTGTTGAGCCCATCCTAGATGTTGGGTATCGGGTACGTACCACAGAGCTTCTCCCGAGTCCTTCCAAAATGCAGTTTGAAAGCTGATGGCAGAAAACCCACTGCTCAGTTCCCAGGCTGGAACACGTTCCACATACCGGTGGGGAGCTGGTCCAGTCCTTTCATTCTGGTTTGCAACGTTTCTGTAAGAGGCTTTGATTCAGACAATACCCCTCACTGCTGCCTGCCGATACGCACCCGGGGTCGGAGGAGATTAGATTGTATAAGCCTGAAAACGAGCAGCACAGGTTAGTTAGAGCGGCTCCTGGCAATAGTTCAGATGGAGGGGAAAAAAACGCTCGTAATATCCACTGGACATAAATTACCAGTTTAAAACTAGCGCCAGTTCATAGATTTAAATGGATTTTTAATGGACTCCAGCCTCGCGATTAAAGCAGTAAGAGGATACGGTTCCCCGACCCCCAGTGGCACCGTAAGGGCCTCACGGACACGTGCCCGAGTGGTTTATGGCCGGCTGCCTGGATCGGGGCTCCGAGCGCCGGGAAAGGGCCCAGGCAGCAAAAGGCAGATCGGGCACAAGCGCCCGCTGATGGGACTCCGTGATGTGAGCAGCCGGGGCAGGTACCGGCCCGGCCCAGCTCCGGCCCACCCCGCTCCGCTCCCGCCGGGCCAACGGCTGCTCCGGAGGCAAACCCTCCCGGTGGGCACCAGCGTCACACACCAGTCTCACACAGCAGCGTCACACACCGGTGTCTCACACCAGTGTCACACACCAGTGTCACACACCAGCGTCACACACCAGCGACTCACACCAGCGTCACACACTGGTGTCACACACCAGTGTCGCACAGCAGTGTCTCACACCAGTGTCACACACCAGTCTCACACACCAGCGTCACACACCAGTGTCACAAACCAATGTCACACACCAGCGTCACACACCAGTGTCGCACACCAGTGTCGCACACCAGTGTCACAAACCAATGTCACACACCAGCATCACACACCGGTCTCACACACCAGTGTCTCACACCAGTGTCACACACCAGTCTCACACACCAGTGTCACACACCAGTGTCACACACCAGTGTCACACACCAGTGTCTCACACCAGTGTCACACACCAGCGTCACACACCGGTCTCACACAGCAGCATCACACACCGGTGTCTCACACCAGCGTCGCACACCAGCGTCACACACCAGTGTCACAAACCAATGTCACACACCAGTGTCGCACAGCAGTGTCTCACACCAGTCTCACACACCAGCGTCACACACCAGTGTCACACACCAGCATCACACACCGGTCTCACACACCAGTGTCGCAAACCAATGTCACACACCAGCATCACACACCGGTCTCACACACCAGCGTCACACACCAGTGTCGCACACCAGTGTCACACACCAGTGTCACAAACCGATGTCACACACCAGCATCACACACCAGTCTCACACACCAGAGTCTCACACCAGTGTCACACACCAGTGTCACACACCAGCGACTCACACCAGTGTCACACACCGGTGTCACACACCAGCGTCACACACCAGCCTCCAGACCCAGATTTCAGTCACCCTGTGAGAGGGGATTTACTGCAATGGGGCTGGGAGGAAGAGACAACAATTATGAACGGGGGCCTCGGCTCCATCAGGCGGGGTCACTGGCAGAGCCAGGTCCCGGGGGGGGGGGGGAGCTGCGGATGCTTCTGCCCAGCCCTAGGAAGCACATGGAGTGTGTGAGGAAACTGTTCGTGCTGGGAGGGGGTCACTGCTGTGGGCAGCTCCTCTTATTTATCCACTCCCCTGCCCTGAAATGGTTAAATGGAAACACTGCAGATACAGCTTCCCAGGAGTTTATCCTTGCTTTTGATGTTATAACCATTATAGCACAATCATTTTAAAGCGTTGTGATTTCTTTCAAAACTCAAAATTATTCCTACAGTGAATCTTTCCCTTTTTTATATTTTTTTTTCCCCTCCAGAGGCAGTATGTCTTATCTGAGCTTTGTCCCTCACTGGCAAGTCAAACTGTATCTTAGATGTCACATCCTGTCACACTTATCTGTGATTTCATGCATGTAGCAATACTGGATTTTAGCTCACAAGCTTTGCTACTGCCCCTATCTTTTTAGGTTGTGACTACGGTAACTGTTCCGCAAGTTGCTTCTAAATAACCATAAAATGAAGCAGATAGTGGAGGAGATGTCCCTCATTAATACACCTTCATTTAGCCAATAATCTTACTGCAAATTAGCCTGGAAGAATCAAGAATGCTATCATTTTCACCTGGGTAGAAACTTCCAAACCAGGAGGTTAAGTCAAAATAAAGTCTACAGTTGGTCTGAAGAGAGAACTGATGAGGGGGAAACAGCTCCCGGTTCATGAGCAATCTCTGGACTGGCTGTGCTGGAGCAGAATATTCCCTTTTCTTCCACACAAACACATGCTGGGACTAGGGATTCCCCATTCATGAGTCTTATCTTTTTTTTTTTTCCCTTTTATTTAAGCAGGCCAGTCTCTGAGATGGTATCAACCACCATCGTGATCTCAGACTAAACAGAAACTCTAATTGGTCTGATGAAAGCTTGACCAAAAGAACTTTGTTTAGCATTTTGCTAACAGACCGTGCAAATTAAATGCACAACTGTATAAACTTACCCCAAATGTGTAAAATCCTAGACTTGTACAAAAAACAATCAGTAGGTAATTGACAGCAAACTAATCAAGAACATCAAAACCAGCTTATGAAACGGTGTTTACCACCCCCCGGAGCCCCACGCGTTGGCCGTGGGTGTCAGAGATGACCCAGCCCCGGGCTCTCTCCCCGCCGCAGCGCGGGGCACTTCTGGTTCTGAGCTAAAAGTTATAGCCAGGCACCCGACAGAGCCCCCATTTTGCAATGACTCTAACTCTCCTTCAAGCCAATAAGCCTGGTATCCTTATCTTCCCCCAGGGATATCATTTTAAAATTAGTTTGCTTCCCTTTATCTCAGACAGAAAGAAATCTTCAACAAACAATACCTTGGCTGAAATTGGAGTGCTTTGTGTGTTTTACTGGAGATGTGAGGAATTTCTCTTCCTGGCAGTAAAGTGTCTTGTGGAAGTGGACTGCTCCCCCATTGCCAGCTCTCCTCCTGGTGAGAAAAATGCAAATCAAAATATTGTGATCTTCTAGAGACAAAGCCTCTGTCATCAGTGATTCGCAGGAACGCTGAGAACTACTGAGAGCTCGGTTACGTGGCCTTGTGTCCTTTGCTGGAGATGTTGTGTCCTCTTCTGGAGATGTGTCCTTT
>JAOXJM010000071.1:1010669-1024622 GCA_026413425.1 Tringa solitaria | reverse complement strand
GGAGATGTTGTGTCCTTTGCTGGAGATGTGTCCTTTGCTGGAGATGTTGTGTCCTCTTCTGGAGGTGTGTCCTTTGCTGGAGATGTGTCCTTTGCTAGAGATGTTGTGTCCTTTGCTGGAGATGTGTCCTTTGCTGGAGATGTTGTGTCCTTTGCTGGAGATGTGTCCTTCCCTCTGGCCGCTCTGGATGACGTTCCCCAGCGTGAGGGCACGCAGGAGTAAAGGCTGAGAGCAGGGAGTGGGGAGCAGCCCCCAGCCCTGGAGAGGGCTTTCTGCAACCCCAGCAGCAGCATCCCTGAGCCCAGAGCATGGATGTGTCATCCCGGATTTCTCTCGGATGCGGAAACGGAGGAGAAACACGAGAAAACCCACCCACTTTGTTTTGGCTGATGGTGGCACCGTTCATGAGCAGGCCAGAAGCTGGGACCCAAGGGCCGACTGACGAGGGGCCGATGGGCAGCACCTTCTCCCTGCAGGAGAGCGCAGGAGCCCACGTGGCAGGCGTGACGCCGGGCGGCAGCGGGCGGGCGAGGGGCTGGCAGCGACAGCGGCGCTGCTCCACGGGCTGTGACGTCCCCGCTCCCCACCGAGGGGCTCGGCCGAGCCCCAGTCCCAGGGAAACGGCACAAGGAGGGAAGCCTGCAGCTGGCCGGGGAAAACTCTCCCCCTTCTCGTAGGCATCGAACCCATCACAGCTGGAATCTCCTGGGAGGTTCACGTGTCGCAGGAGGAGAGGGACGAGGAAGGAGGCTTTGGGAGCTTCCCCACTCAAACGGGTCTGTTATCAAGGAAACGTGCTAAAAAAACCGCAGCTGCAGCAATAAATAACCACCACTTGGAATCGTCCGATACACAAAATAAAGATTGAAATCCTCTTATAAATTCCGTACTACACAAACAAGGGATTGAAAAAACAGTCTGAGGTCCCCACCGTGTTTATCCTCTCTCAGAGATGCTCAGATTTCCTTTCTTTCTGGTCCCAAGTTAATTATAATTGAATTCGGCTAAGAACTCTTACAGCACCTCTAAGTAGTGGTTCCTCCAACTCTCAGGGCCAGAGAAAACAGCCTGGAACTTCGAGCTGAAAATTCGTTTGACTTCAGTGGTGAATAATTCATTCTAGCACTAAGTTTGAACTCACAACGCATCAGTGAAGACGCACAAAAAGACAGAGCCAAGTGGCCAGGTGCTTTCTCAGCCCCGCTGAGTCCGGCCACTCTCTTTACTTGCATCTGATTTCTAAACATTCATTTTTTGGCACATGAATCACTGCAAAGCACAACAGCTGGTCCCACCTGGTCCCACAGCTTCTGCACGAGGCGTATGAACACTCGGTGCCCCCACACCTCCCCCTGGGAAACATCACAACAGCCAAAAATCAGCCTTAAGTATAAGTGGAAATTGCAACCACTAAGCTCTCCTCTTCGGTGCAGCTTCTCAGCAAGGGCTGCTGCTCAGATGTGCCTCCTGTGCTGCTGCCAGGAGCTGTGGTGCTCAGACAGACAGACAGACAGACACACAGCTGCTACATCTGCTCACACCTCGCACCAGGTCCCTCCTGCGTTCACAAGACTCCATGCTCATTGTGCAAGGCTTTTCCTGCAAAATGTAGGAATTCAGGAGCACTTTCCTGCCTTCCCGGGGCTTGTGCCGTGTGTGAAACGAGCCCAGAGAGGACAAAGCGGAGCATCTTCTGCCACACACCCCGCAGGCGATGCCGGACCCTTCTGGGGACCAGGAAACTGGGAAAAGACGCCTGGTCCTGGGAGGGACTGAGGTACGGAAGTTCTTCAAAAGCAGCAAAAATGCTAACTAGGGCATGAATAAATTTGCTATCTTTACTTTGAGTACCACAAAACAGGGGTAGCAAATTGAAGCCACCAGTGTCACAGCATGGTGTCACTTGTCATACACGGAGACCCGAGGCAAGAGCCAGAGGATTGCCCAAAGACACACTCAGAGAAACACAATAGGGCCATAATTTTAAGTAAGTGTATTTCAGAGTAACATAATAGGACTGGTTTTCAGAAAAACACCACTTTATGAATATGAAGCATGTTGGCCACCCAGTAACTGCCTAGGGGGGAGTTTCTGAAATCCACTGGCTCAGCGTCCTGGATACAACCCTCCTGGCTGACCCAGCCACCGCCCCAACCCCGATTCTGCTGCAAATGGCCCCAGATTTCTTGCCACATCTGATTCCGATACACTGATGGAGATGAAAAGTAAATTAGTAGTCAGAAACTTTTTCCCACGGTTTCAGTGCAATCTCACTCGTGAGGAATTTCACTGGCGGGTGGATCAGCTCAAGCTGCCGCTGGGTCTCATCCCACAGGGGTTCACCAATTTCTGAGGCAGAGCCATACGAGCCACAGAGACTGGAGGTCCCAGATTCTGCCACAGTTTCTCGAGCATCTCAAGCACCAGTTCATCTTGGTTCAGTTCACCATCAGCAAAATGGAGATACTACTCTTTTGCCTATATTTACTATATTTTTTCTGAAACTAAACACAATCTATAATGTCTATGTACCATTACTCAAAAAACCATGAAGACACTAATTAGATGTTTAGATCCTGGTATAAGAGCAATAACAACAGATCTAAATTTATTACCAAAATCACAAGAAACCTGACTAGTCCCCAAGCATTCCAGCAGAGTATAATGACTAACCAGGAGAGAAGCAGGAACGGTAATTAAAATAAGAAAATGAAACATGAATTTCAAAAGCCAATTTAAATGCAAACTCTCCAAATGTGGAGCAGAGGAGCATCCTACAAGGGGCCGGGAGATTGGCAGAGCGGATTAGCAAATGCCAGCGCCACGACCAGAGCGCTTCAACCGCCACGGAAATGCAAAGCCATCTGGAGTGACAAGCTGGGGACAGCAAAGGTCCTCCAGGCCTCTGCCAAGTCTCTATACGGTGCAATGAAAAGGATGAAACGGAGTATGAATCATTTAAAAGCAAAACTATATTAAGAAATGAATAAGCATCCACTCGTACAGAAAGGGAGGGGATGAGCCCAACGCGGTTAATGATTTAGCACCGGGTCACGCCAGACGGAGAAGCAGATCTGGGCTTTCTACCTTTTAAGTACAAGCTCTGAAGGGCAGAAAAGTACAAACTCAGGCTTCTTCCTAACTCCATCCTCAGGTGTTACCGAGACACAGGCTTCCAGTCAGGCCACCGAGAGCCAGAAAATAAAGGGTGAGATTCTTCTACAGCATTTAAAAGTACTAGCACCAGCAACGTTTGGACTTTCTGTGCAAACCACTCTGTCTCTCATTCGGGACAATTAACTAACATGATTATTCCAGAATAAATCCACGGAGAAATCAAATTTTCTTTTTTTTTGGACAGATGCCCTTTTTCATGAGGCCACTGAACGAGTAAAGGCGACGGGCTCTGGAACAGGGAAAGGCAAGAGGAGCAGGCACAACAGAAGGGCAGCATCCAGAACAGACCCTGCAAAGAGAAGCTCCCTCAGCTGCTGCAGACCCAAGAGCCTCGCACTGTTCCGAGTGAAACCTCCCAGTACACGGAGGAGCGGCCAAAGCCAGACTGGGAGCTCCAGCTGGGACTGCTGGGACAGGCAAGCTGCCACGGGGAGGGGAGGATGAGGAGCGAGGCACAGTCTGAATTAAAAACAAGTAAATTGCAAAAATCATCAGGTCTGCCGTGCTAGAGGGGAAAGTCTGAGTGTGCAGCACAGGGCAGCGCAGGACAGACTGACGGCAAGGGGAAAGCAGACCTCCAGGGGAGATGCCCCTTCTGCAGAACCCAAACACAATTCAGATCATCGGTCTCTGCCCCAGTATCGTGGGGCTGAGACGCCAGCACAGAGACCGTGCCGGGGTGAGCCCCATCGGCGGCAGCGGCACCGGAGCCGTGGTGGCCATGGTGGCCACAGGGTTGTGAGGCCAAGGGGCCGTGGGGCTGTGGGGCCAAGAGCCCAGGGCCAGCTGCGGGGACGGGAAGCGGGGTCGCAGGGCAGCAAGGGGAAAGCTCGAGGTTTGGGCAGAAATCAAGAGCTCGCTCATCCCCTCGAGATTCTGTTTCTCCTCCCGGTGGCCTTAACGCCAGGGATGTTGCAGAGGATCGCCAGCCCCAGAGCTCAGCACACCCACCTACCCCATTTGTTCTTGGCGTGCACCTGAAGCACGTTCGGTGAAAAGCAGCACGGAAGGAGACAGGTCCACAGCGAGTGTGTCAGATACAGCCACGGTGCTCCTAAGCCCCGCAGCAGCCCAAGGCTCTGCCTGCCAGCAGCAGCCCTTCCTTCCGCGCCCCCGGTATTTATTTATGCTGGATCAGCCACTGTCAGTAAGTTCAAAACAAAAGGTTTTTAGTCCTTGAAAACCAGAGCCATATACTTACTAGGGGCTACAATGGCAATGGTAGTAATTCATTTTCTGGGATATTTTTTCTATTTTGGCTTGAGATCCATCAATATCTTGGGGCTGGTTTTCAGCTTTTTAAGATTATAAGAATATACTTATGTTTCTGCTTCATTTAAAAATTCCACATTGACATTTTTGCAAAGTGCTCCTCCCACAGAAATCGAAAGAGGCTATTGACACAATCAAAGCACTTAATCCCTTGGAGGCTTTTTTAATAAAAAGAACCGTAATCAAAATTGATTTTCCCAATATTGGGGGAAAACCGTTTTGTAATTGAAAAAAATCTTTTTTGATGAAAATTCTCTGAGCAGTTCCATACCTCTCATTTGTTTTCCAGTGTTCCTTCTGACAGGGGATAGAAAAGTGCGTAATCAGCATCAAAGCATAAACAAACATTCAGAGGGGCAGCCCTCTCACAGGGGTGCTTTTTGGAAGAACCTCTCCTTCTCGGACGCTGGCCCATCACCGTGGCTGTGAAACCAGGGCTGCTCCTGGCAGAGACAGATAAGCAACCTATCAACATCAATCAGAACAACTTTCCTGGTGCATACGGGAGCCTCATAAAGATATTTCAGAATAATTCTGACATAAGAACCCGAAAATGTTCTCCTAGAATAGAAATATTTCAACAGCTCTTCAAACCCGAGCGTAATTTGGCCACAGCCCAGCAGCCACAGCTTTCTCTCCGGTGAGGTCCCCAGTTCCAACCTCCCCAAGCGAGCCCCGTCATGGAGAGGAGAGGGAGAGGGAGATGGAGAGGGAGAGGGAGAGGGAGAGGAGACCACGCTCACCTTTTCTAACTATCAAAATTTCTAAAAAAAAAAAATTTCCCCGGGTCAATTCTCCTCTCTCTGGGCTGGCCTCTGTGGTGGAGCCACCCAGCCTGTTGGCAGCTGGAGCCCGGAGCCACAGAGATCCCTGAGAGAACATGGGATGCTCCATTCCCTGCTCCTTGTGCCAGGACCCAAGGAGAGAGTCGGCGTGACGCCCTGCTGAGGTCAACACCGCCTGCTCTGGTGCTGCTGCTTTCTTTCTTAGCATTACTAACTATGACGGTAAAAATACAACTAGGTAGGACATTGCCAGTTACAAAGCATTTCAGACAATACCATGGCCCTAAAGCTCTTTGCCAAATAAATATCGTTAACCTGCTTTTACACAGGGGAAGGGGAGCTGCTGGGAGGAGAGGGGATTCACCTCCTGCCACCGAGAAATCCCAAACCCTAATCTGGTTTTCTATACCCTTCCCTAGGAGCGGGGAAGCGAAAGGGAATATTTTAAGGACACTTTGGGTAGACACTAAACTAGAGGGAGGAAGAGCCTTATCTTTTCAAGAAGCCACTTCTTAACAAATTGACTTTCTTTGCTCGTTTTGACCTTTCATCTCGCAATCACAGAAACTATCTCTCAGGAACTGAAGTTACGTGAATATGGGTGAAAACTTTCTCGATTCTTCAACTGTGCTGCCAGCTTCGCCCGTTTAAAATTTAAGCAAAGCAAAGAAAAAATTTATCTAAATGATTTTTTACTTTCTTCTTATGGCTGGTACAGAAATAGGCATTTACACCACACTCCAAGTCCAACTTCACTCCCAACTGCCCTGACAAGAACTGTGGCAGCCAGAGCTGACTTGCCAGGTCCCAAATCCTGGGATGATGGGGAAGTGCTAAAAAGCACAAATTCAGTTCAGGAGGGAATGCAGACTTTTTTTCATTCTCTTCCTACGGGGAATCTAAGAAATCTGCACTGAAAAACACCTTATCCAGGATTGTATCAACTCAGCAAAACTGCATGAGACCACAGAACTTTTCTGCTGATCACTCTGTAAAAGCATCACTTCTCCTGGGTTCCCAAAGGCAATTAGTAAACAGAATAGTGATTTTTAAATATATTTTTCTGCTTGGCTGCTGAACCACACACACTTTCTCTCTCTGCTTTCAAGTCTGTTTCTGGAGACCTGCAGGAGGAGGTTTGTAGAGCCCTCCCCAAGCGGCTGCTGTTCATGCTCAGTGCTCTGGGCAGCCTGGTGAAAAACACCCACCTGCTCCACAGAAATTCCTTAAAAATGTCTTGTCTCCCTCTTTACCAGGCAATATTCAGATCTTCAGCTGGTGTGAGTGAGCTCTGGGATCAGATCACACATTTATCAGAGATTAAGATCTTGCTCCCGCTTTTTCATTGAGATGAGTCATTGAGATCCCAGTCTCCAGCACCCCTGCCCTACATCAGCCTACAAAAGACATCCAGAGAAATAAAGCCTCAGTTTTGCACACATTAACCATGGTTAAACTCCTTTGGGGTTTCTTTTTCAGAATTTGACCCTTTACGAGAATCAAGCTCTCTTTTTTATGATACCTGTAATTTCCCCTGAGCAATCTATTCTAAACCTGCAAAAATTTGAGATGCCCTAAATATTCAAGGGAAGAACAATGGGCATCTAAATCTCCCCAACACAAACAATACAGCTACACACAAATTCATGATGTAATAGACATCAGTCAATGAATGAGAAGAGGGGAAAATTTATTTTATGCTGCTGTAAGTGCTAGCGACCAATTAAAATGGTGTCTGTGAAATACAGGTCACATCAGAACACCATTTGTCAAATAGAGGTCACATTTTAGCACTCGAATGCCCAGCCTCAAGGTCGCAGAACACAAAGCACTCTTTTAATTAGCAATTAAAGTTACAAACTGAGTGTTTCTCCTTTACCAGCGGTGTCTGCGGATGCTGAACCGAGGGCTGGTACCGTCCTGCCTGGTAAGTGCCTCCAGGTGCGACTGCGCTCGGGAGACAAGCCACCAGCCACTGAAAAGAGGGAGCCAGGACTTTGCATTATTTGGGAATGGTCTCTGCTGGTGGGAGACTGATGGGCCTGTGCTAAGAAAAGAGCTGGCACAGTCGGTACTGTACATTCCAGCCAGCTTGGTTTGGACACAGAAGGCGGAACTCGGTTTAACATTTCTCCAGCAAGAATACAAATCCCTGAAGGAAGATTTTGAAAGAGCTGGCTGCTTTCTACTAATCAGTGCATTAACGAAAGGCAGTCACTCATAAAACTTTCGTGATCTGCCTACAGCATCCCATACGCGGCTTTCAACACCCAGGAGATCTCTCTGCAGCTTATGTCAGGTGTCTCTGCCAGGCAGTGTATGAGGTAAATCACGTAAATCTTGTAAAAGTCCGTTACGGCTACACCCTCCTGCAGGGAAATGCATTTAAAAGCAATCTTAAACCTGTAGCCACATGCGAATTCTGGAAGATTAAAGTTTTTAGGGGTGCAATCACCTTCCGCTTGGCATACGCGCGTTGCCGCAAGTCGCCTCTGGGAAGCATTTGTAAGGGAAATTCTCATATCCATCTTCCCCTTGGATATATTCCCGTAAACCCAAGTGACAGTAATCTGACTGCACCACCGAGACTCGGTCCCTCTGCCAGGAATGACTCATGGAGGGCTCTCCTCCTCTCCCTGCTCTTCCTCTGCGACCGAGGAGCTTGCCTTGCCCATCTCCAAAGTCAAATATTGGAAAAGCCAATATTTTGCACTTCCATTTGCATTTCTACTCCTTCAGAGTTGTAGCAAGTGGCTTCCAAGGCCACGACAGGCCCTTTTACCCTCTCTGTAACCCCTGCTGAGTCACGGTGTGCTGTGTATCAGCAGACACTCGAGGGAACTGCAAAAGGCAATGGGGAAGGGGAGGAAAAGAAGCGCGGCAGCAGAAGTTCCCCGCTCCCTGAAGCTCTGCTGGCTTTCCACCAGTCTGGCCTCAAGGGAGACGTGACAAAAGTCCTCAAAGTAACTACAAAAAGGAAAGGACAGGAAAAACCCAGTTTAAATTGCAACAAGATAGTTTTAATTTAGATGGTAAGAACATCTTTCTAACAGTAAGTCTAATGAAGTCCTGAAATGGATCAGTTACAGAAACTGGAGGCTCTCCATTGCTGAAGGGTTTTAAGAAGCTACTGGAAACCCCCTGTCACATACAGTTCAGCTGCAGCTGAGCCTGCCCCAGGGCAGAGACAGGGGCTACGAGACCGATGGTCCCTCCTGCCCTGTTATCCGAATGAGAAAGTCAACTATAACCTCAAAATATGGCAATTCAGCTGCAAACCACAACTGTAACATCAGTTCCTCTGCACAGTTGTTCTTTCAAGAACAACCATGATGTATCTGTGTCTTCCCTGGAGAGCACCGAGGGCTGCTCAGAGAATGGAAAGGCTCAAAACCTACCAGTTCATCTTTCAACAAAAAAAGGAAAGGTGAAAGTTGTCAAGATCTTCCTTTCTGGTTTCCATTCACATGAAGTCGCCGCAGGTTCACCCCACTTTTCCAGTTGAATGGCTCTCTCCCTGCTGTACCTCGGAGTAACTGCACGTGACCTTTGCTACGATGGTGCTTTTCTTAATATGTAGTACTATCAGAAGTTTAGAAGAAAAGTTCAACGTGAATGCCAGCTTCTAACTTAGGAAAAATAATTATGCTATTAAATAGCATCCTCGGCTACTTATTTACTTACACCATTCCAAGGCTGGAGTGGTAACTGCAGAGGTTTGCTCCTTCTTCCACTCCGAACTAAAGCGCCAGGCCTGAGCTGTTGCTTTGCTGTGTCCAGACACGCTAGGGGTTTGTGGCAGGTAAAGCACAATCCCTTTCAGAACACCTCAAGTACCCGCTCTGTGTATGTATTTCCGTGGTACCTACACAGTTAGTCACTGCCCTTGAGTTTATTCTCTCAGAGAAGCTTGCCATTCACACTGGAAGATGAGTATCTGGATATTTAAAACCAGCAGCTCCCTGGCAATCCCATATTCTTCTGTGGCATTTGAATATGAATCATTTTGGTATTGTATCAAGCCCTTAATGGTCTTTTAATGCTGAGTTTCTCATCTGAATTTCACTGGGACTTATTAAACGCAGGGTTTTTCTTTCTCTATCTCATATTGACATGATTACAGTAACTATGTATAATTATGTGCATAGGGTAAATATGCTAATTGTATAATTGGAACATTCAAGTATCTCCTGGCAAACAGTGAATGTTCTTAGGGCAGGCAGGACACATACTGGTAGGTGTAACAGAAGAAGCAGCACTCCTCCTATTTCCCACTATTAATACCGACGGATAAAACAGAATATAGTTTGTCTATCATCCAGGTGACCTTTCTATTTAAAGGCTGGATGGTGAGCCCTGCTGTCCTGAAAATGGGAGTTAATAAAGTACCTGAAATTACTGCAGAGTATCTTTGTCCAGTGGTATTTGTACGCTGGAAGCAGGACAACTCAAAGGTTAAATCAGGTCTAATTACTAAACTGCTCAAATTTGCAGAAGGCTGCCTGGAAATGTAAAATATTGTCAGTAACTATTTGTCTGTGGAGAAGACCTATTAGGAAAAATGAAATCAAAATTGTACTCAAGTGCTGAGAGGGAGAGAAAGCTACAGACACAAACCTCTCCACATTACGGTGTTTTGGTTTTTTTTTAAAGAAAGAAACAGGGGCAAAGACACCTAAGAAAAAGGTGCCGGTTTTATTTCTGCCAATGACTTGACGTGTGATGTTGGATTAATTACTTCGTGTCCTTTATCTCCTTTCCTCCCTCTGCACTTAGACTGGCATCTGTCATCGTGCATTTGAACACAGCCAATAGACAGGGATGTTGCACTCGCTTGGGTGTCCCAGTGCTGTCATGAGTTTCATTCACATGACATTAAGGAAAGGAGTTGAGATTTGTCTGATAAAGGTAGACATGACCTTCAGGGGAGGCAGGGGAGGAGAGAAGGGAGGGAAAGGGATTTACGTTTGTCTTTAAAAAATGACAGGATTCAGCTGGGATGAGTTTCCAGTTGATTAAAAAAAAAAAAGAAGAAAATAAAAAACACACACCCCCCAGCTCTTCAGAAAGGAGGACTAGAAACGGTGCTGTCAACAGCTGCAGCGCTGCTGGGAGCTCTCAGAACACTACTCAAAACCCAAAACCATTCAGGTTCCAACACAGTGTTAACGATGACACCCATGAAAGTGTTCACTTACAAGGCAGTGGGAGATAAAGTCCAACTCAGCATCCCGACCTCTTCTTAGGACTGTGGATTTGTGTCTGTTCTGACACAAGCCAAGATCATTGGACTTGACCTCAGCTGTCAACAGTCCTTAAGGTAAAAAGTCATGGGATCCTCACCTAATTTGTGTGCAGAACAGGCAACACCGGGCAGACTACAGCCTTCCGTGCTGGTGATGGGTAGCAGACCAGCTAGGAATTCAGATAGGAATTCATTGCAGAGATGAGATGTGCAGGCTCAGTCAGATATGCAGAAGTCCTGCAGCTCACTAAGAAGGACCACAATTTTGCTTGAGGGAAGGGGCTCGAGGTGCAGGGCTCGGTGCAACAAAGCTCTACCCACCTACAGCAGTTGGTAAAGAATATAACATGACCTCAAGGAACCTGGATATTGATGACTTTTCATCTTGAGGCACTCGGCTTTGGACATCTTTGAGCACTGAAGTAGCGGGTGCTGAGGAGCTCTATGAATCAGACCTAGGTCATCCTGAACGGGCCGAATCTCTCCAGAGCCTTCTGGACTGCTGCCCCCCTCTGCATTGTCACTGTCACATTGCCAGCTTGTAGGTACCCATCCCAGTCAATGCAGGGGCACTAAGCACCCACATCACAAAGGATGGGAATCCTTTCTTGAATTATCACTTCTGTTGAGTCACGCGCAAATGAATTTTTATGCTCTACCAACTTCCCAGAGACCTGAACTGCTACACGCCAGAATTAAGTCATGACAGTCCCTGGATCCAAGCCAAACTCTCTTATTGACAACACATCCTCTATATTAACGACAGATCCTTGTGTGTGTCTGCCTGTTTCCAGAACACGTGGCTTCCAAAGGCCCCAGCAGAAGGCGGGGGGTGAAATTGCCCGACGACCTCTGCCGCTGACAGCCCCCGATGCTCGTCTCAACCGCGTTTGACAGAACACAGCACATTCTTTTAAATATTTTATCCACTCCGTGATCATGGGTGAAAGAAAGGACTAACAAGAAATGACAAGTGAAATAACTACATTTCCGGACCTGACAACACTCTTTATTTTTAATTCTACCAGGGCTGTGGGTAGACATTAAGGTACGACTTTGACAAGAGATTAAATAAGTGAGTTTAGGATTTGAATTATATTATGCCCACCCTGATCTGAAAGTTCATCTGGAAACAGGAGGAAGTAAAAGAAAACAGACCAAAAAAATCTGGTGTTTCCTTACACTGTACCAAATGCTTTTTTTTCTGTGTGAATTTTCTCTTGTAAAAATGTTTTCATTTCTTCACAGTGATGCTTGAACATTAAGGACCAGACTACACTGATGACAGGAAAAGGTTCCTAACTAGATTAAACAAGTTAAAGTGAAATTTCCCAATAAAATATTTCTAAGAACAATTTTGTACTGTGTCTGAAATATTTAAAAGCAGCAGTTTGTGAACAGTCTGATGGATAATTCTCTAGAAAATAATTATACAAGATTAGTATATATATTTCACCTGTAATATTTTTTCCGTTCTATTATTTCTTTAGTCCCTTATCCTAGACAGACTTAAACGCCTGGATAACAACTACAATGGTGGGGGGAGAGAGGGGATGTGAAAAACAATAAAAAGAAAGATTTTTCTCCCTGTGCCAGGAAAAAGTTATGAGAGATCCTTCAGGTTCCCATGGCTAAAAAGCAAGTTTATCATCAAACTGGCGCAGTGTTGATTAAATATTTTGAATTTCTGTTTGTGCGAGTCCAGTATCACAAGACAAACATCCAGGTGATGAGCATCCCCTCAGAGATCACTCCCAGGGAGCCTGGCAAAGCCATGGCTGCCATTGAGTGACAAATGACTATTACATTTTAAGCTGTGTTTGTGTAGTTTGGAAACCTGATTTCAGGGTGCTCCGGAACAAACTGGGGGGGGAAGGGAGAATTGAGATCTCTGACATCGCTAGTGGGTCAGATCTGCCTTAATTATAGAAGCGTTATTGTCGGAAGAGACCCTTAAGGTCATCAAGTCAACCGTTTCAGCACCGCCAAGCCCACCACCAGCCCATGTTCCCCAGCACCGCATCTCCACGGCTTTTGAACCCTCCGGGGACGGGCACTGGGTGCTCCCCTCTGCCCCTGCCTTCAGGGGGCTGAGCTCTGTGCCCAGCTGCAGAGGGGCAGCCCCTTCTCCCCCATCGCTGCCCCCCAGAGATGAGGTGATGATCATAAATGGATGGGATAAAAGTGAGAACTGAAGACAAGGCTTTCTCAGTGGCCGTGCCCAGAACAAACTCCTGCTACCTTCACTGAAGCCTGAAAGCTGCCTAACGACCTGACAAAGCAAATCATTAGCAACATTTCATCCAGGTCTTAAAATGTTTTCATTGCAAATGACTCTCCCATTAGATGAATGCCCGTTGCAGAAAGTAATTACCCTTCCTTTGAACTTGCATTTCAGAAATTTGAAACAACTTTAAAAAAAATGACAGAGAAGAATAAGCACAGACTTTTTACGACCTCCCTCCTCCGTCCCTCTCCCCCCTGGTACCACACCAGTCACGGCCAGGGGACAGCCTGAATTACAGCATCAGGGTTTGAGGAGACTGGAGAAGGTGCCGCCACCAGGACGGAGCTGTCACCATTTCTCAGCATCTGCCGAGACATACGGGATAAAACCAGGGTGAATACTCTTCCTGTGTGTGTATACATAGATATGTGCATCTACGTTCAAGAACACACAGACATATTTAAAAGAGAAAGGAATATAATAAAGCTGTCAATTAAAAACAGTATCTTAATTCTTTGTTTAAATTCATTTTGTGATCACTCACCCTGGGTTAGGCTCACAAGAAGAAGTCCATCTGTCTGAAGAAGATACATCCAGATGTTAATATCAGGACAGTGATACAAGACTGTGCTATTAAAAAAAAAAAGAAAAAGACTATTCTCTGCACTGAGAAGTCAATATATCTCCTCTGTGAAAGAAAGAAAGAGTGTATGTGTCTCTGTATAGGATTTTTCTGGGCTTGGGAGAAAGCTATTATAGAGGATGAATCAAAAACAAAGCAGCATTTATCAGCGCTTTCTTCAAGGGAAGAGAAGAGAGAATAAAATTGGCCCTATCATAAAATATTTACATTACATGGCGTTTTTTTGTAAATCACAGTAGAGAGAAAATAATAGGACAGAAAAAGAAGATGGTGTTCAAACAAAGACTTTTAAAGTGATTTTCTTCAGTAAAGTTAGAAAGGGGGGTGGGGGGAATAAGAGAGAATGACTGGGACTCCACGCCTCACTTGAGTGTGCTGTGTCGGGTGCATGTTACCGAGCCCCCAGCCCCACACCTTCCCACCAGAACCAGCACCTGCCCTCAGACCCCCCCATGGGAGGAGGACCTGCCCTCAGACCCCCCCAAGGGAGGAGGACCTGCCCAGCCCCGTCCAACCAGCCCCAGAGCCCAGCATCGCCCAGCCCTCAGCTGGATGCCCCATCCCTGGAGGGGTTCAAGGCCAGGTTGGAGGGGGCTTGGAGCAA
>JAOXJM010000071.1:964703-976932 GCA_026413425.1 Tringa solitaria | reverse complement strand
GCGCTGACTCTCTGCCTCCCCTGCTGCCTCCACCCCGTGCTGGAGTCTCCCCCCTCGCCCCCATCACCTCGCTCCCTGCCGGTGCCCAAAGCTCCCGGGGACTGCGGGCTGCCCAGGGGGGAGCTGCCCCTGGGACACCGGGGGCCATCCCCTCCTGCTCCTCCCCATGAAAAAGCAGAACTGGTGCCCGAGGGAATTAAAATCAAAGCAAAAGTGAACGATGTCCCACTGGCAGGTACCCGGGGCAGCCCGTGCCAAGACGGGAACACCGCTCCCAGCCCTTCATCCATCCCGCTCCCTGCCAAGGGAAAAGAGGGCTATTTTGTATTTAATGTCAGCTATTTAAAAATGATTACCATCCCTAGATGTGCCCTTCTCAGAGGCAAATAATGCTAACACTGCTGAAGGAGCATTGATTCCATAAAATGATCAGAAAGGAGTGCTTAATTATTTCCCGAGGAAAGGCAAAAAATATGGTAATACCACAGATTTTGATTACATAAGATCATTTCAAGAATAAAGGCTTTCATGTCAATTCTAGGTCTTCTCTTGCTGCCCGATCCATATTCTTCAGTCGGGTTGTTACAGCTTCCCATAAATCCCTTTTGAAATTTAATGCAAACTACCCTATTTTATTAAGCATTTAATTCCAATGTGGGTTCCGTATTCTCCAAGGCGAGCACATGCACGAGCCGGATCCTGTGTCTCCCGGGTGCTGCACTGATCGCTGCGCCACACACTCGGGGAGAACCGGGCAGTCACCCCGCTCTAGGACCTCACCCCAAGTTGCTCCTTCCCCGTGCGAACCTGCCCGTTACTGCCTGTGGTGATGATGAGTTTTCCTCTTGGAATAAAGGTGGCGGCTGGCAAGAAGCACATTTTACAGCGCGGAGAGGCGGAATGACCAGGGGCAGAGGGCTGTGTCTGAGCACACGGGGTGCTTACTGAGCCACCCTGCCCCAGCAGCACCCCCGAGCAGAGGAGATGCAGGTTCTGGGGCAGCATCACCCCGGTTCTGGGAAGCGCCGGGGGCAGCAATAGGTGGGGGTTGTTCTGGGCAAGGTGCAGGCATCAGAGGAGCCAGTTTCTCAGTTTTTGCATGATTATCATGCAAATGTAACTAAGTCTACGGTAACGGCTAAAAATAAAAACGGTCTTAGAGTAACAGCACACCAGGTCAGCCTCTTTCCAAGTAATTAAGAAAAAAGATGCTTCCCCCTGCCCTCCGAAGAGGGCCAAATCACAGCACAAATCAGTATGAGCAGCTCCTGAAACACCAATATATAAAGTACAAGGGAAAAAAAAAATAATAGTCCAATCTGTGATTTATGCGGAGAGAACTCACGCTGCTAGAGTTAAATTGTCCTTGCAATTGCTAAGAAACTACGGATGACAAAATCTTAACTCAGAAAAGATGCATCCAACACAGATAATTCTATATTAGAGCTCATCTGTGTGATAAGGAGTAAATTGATCATAGAAAAATGTATTATCCAAAGAAGAAATGATCATGACTTGATTGCATTTTTCAAGTGCAAACAGAAGACTCTTTACTTTGCCAAAACTACTAATATACATGCTTGCTGCTTAAAAAGGATCGATTTCATGAAGCTGGGGGGAGGCAGGGAGTAGAAGAGCCAAACCAGTTGGGAGAAGGAATTTTAGAGGAAAAATGTTACAATAATTGGAAACAGCTTAAGAACATTTTTCTGGATGTCCAGAAAAACCACAGTCTGAGCCACAGCAAGCTGTAGCTGCTAAAAACCAGGTTGGCTTAGGGGGAAGGGGAAGTAGGTATAAAACATACATACAACAAATGCAAGAAATGCAATGTTCTCAGTTTTAATACAAATCATAATACAGAAGTTGCTAAAAAGGTGCAGGAGAACGATAGTTGGAGACAACTGTTAAGGTCCACTTAATCTGCCTTTATGCTACTGACATAGACTCTGAAGTTTATTTTCTCACCACTATAGTTTTACTGCTCAAGGCATGCTCTCTTAAACGTGAGATGCCTTTACATAAAATATTTCAGTCCATTTTACTCTGTTCTTCATGTTTTAGGTGCCAAAGAATTGGATCCACTGACTTTTGAGCATTAATTTCTTTTGGACTCTACATGCAGAAAAGCTTATTTCACCAGCACACATTCCTCTCTGGTGTGACTTTAGCTCATTTGAGGTTTTCTGTCTTCTGGTGACCACAGAAGTGCCTCTTTGGAGCAGATAATTAGCTGGTGTTTAAGCAGACAAGGAAATATGAACATGGGTCTTAAAAACATGAACTCCACCTGCCAGAGCACAAGTAAGACTGACATCTGGATCTTCAATCATGGCAAAGCATCTGTTCCCAGAAACCTCTGCTTCAAACAGCAACACTTCCAAAAACTGCACCATAAAAACGAAACAATTTTTGATCAGAGCACAGACTTGCTGGCACTTCTGAGGAATAAATATAAAAGCAGCCCAAAATTAAAGATCATGCCAATAGATCCAATTCCATTAATTTAGAACTGTGCCCAGTTTCTGAGGATTCAATCAATACCTGGGATTGCATCAACTAAGAACTCATCTTCTAGAACAAACTCACACAGCTCCCCGGGTGGAGTTAACTTAGTTTTGCAACTAAAACCGTATCCTGCAAATGTGATGCTAATGGAAATATTTCCCATTCACTGAAGACCCTTACCTCCCCTCCTCCCAACGCTACCATTTTTCCATCATTGCTAAATACCACCTGCCAAGAAAGAGGTTCATTTGATTGAGATGCGGAGGCATCAGTAAAATAATTGCTGATGTCAGATACCATTCTTTGCTTAGAACTCATTCCCTTGCATGACTTAATTAACAATGCCTTCACATCAGAATAAATCAGCTCTATTTTTTTATTTACCTGATGCCTTCAGCCCATTTCATGACCGTGACATAGGGGTTTCACTCTTATTTTGTTCAGAGCATTAGGCAGGGGAGAAGCACGGACTCCGTTTGAGACCAAGACCCCAAAATCCCTGCTGATACGGCAGAGGAATGGGGAGGCAGATGGTGCTTGAACCACTCAGAATTTATGGAGGCTTCAGAGATATGGCTTATTTGACAACGGAATTAGAAAGCAACTTGCCTGGGTTTCCCCTATTTGTGGCATGCCTGAAAGCCAGCTTTCTCATGACCCATTTGATTTCCTCCATTTGCCACAGAAATCTCTCAGAGTCTGGAGTAAACCCAGGGAAGGCGAGATCTTTCTCATCCACCAAGTCTTCTCACAACATTACTCTCTAAATAAACTAGAGGAGATCCTCCCTCCCTGAGCCTCCAGTTCAACTCCAGGAATGAAATCCTGTGGCCCCACAGAAGTGGGTAGGGGGAATTTTTGTTGGAGACATGCTAATATCCAAGCAACTAAATCGTCCTAAAAACATCCCCTGGGAGAGCTGTTAGAGTCTGATTCGGGTCTGTGTCTAACACGCAGACGTTGTAGTCACTTCTCTCATGCTTCACAGGCCTCCGAGTCTATACATCAGAGAGGCCAACAGTAAAGCCTAAATAACTTTCTACAGGCTCATTTATCTTCTTTAGAAACCTCGACACCTGGCTGCCCCGTGTCAGTGCTCGCTTCATTAAAAAAAAAAAAAAAGAAAGAAAGTGCTGAGGTTCATTCCTCATGGTAACGTTCGAAGGTGGCAAATGGAAGACAAGTGTCTGTAACAGCTCTGTCGTGACACACACACTGCGAGTCTCCTCCCGTTGTCCCCCGGGCTGCGTCCACTCGCGTTTGCCGGGAAAACCTGGGATGCACTGACTCCCTCATCCACTTTATGACAGGTGACATTGGCCACTGAAGCCTTCCTGCTGGCTCTTCCCAAAACTACATCCTGCTTCTGCTCTCCCTGCAGCCGACGGGACGCGGGGGAAGCTCCCCAGGCACCAGGGAAACTGCCTCAGTCCCGGAGAAACCAAACCCGAACTGGGGCCTCATCGCGCCACTCACAGTTAATGCCGTTCATCAGGCTCATTGACCAGCACCCAGCTAACGACCTATTAAAGCTAATGAAAAATGCTTCCGGTTTCCAACAGATTTTTGGTCTCAATTTACTGCTTCTCTGCAGAACAATTCCTTTATTCCGGCCATCCCAGTCCCCGGCTGGGCCAGGAACCTCCTGGGGCTGCCCAGCTCAGGCTGGGTGCGGCATCGAAGCACGTTTGAAGCACAACTATTTTAGCAGATTATAGGTCTGTTACTTGCTACAGCCAAAACTTTTACTTTTGGAAATAACATTAATTCAAGCCCCATCCTCTCCCTCTTCTGCAGTTTTAAAGGGAGCCTGAGGGCAGGGCTTTTAGTTAGGATGACAGGCAGGGTTCTCAGCATCTGTTTAATCAAAACAGAACAAAGGCACTATCTGTTGCCATGCAACCGATAAAAATGATACATTTTTAATAGCTGAGACCAGAAAAAGCAGCTGCCACACGGGCCCAGAAATTTTCAAAAGAGAAGAAAAAAGGGTTAATGCTATAAGTCAAGTTAAACTACATTTCAGTTAAGGGGAGGGGAACAAATCTTTTATCACCGTTACAACAAACTGAGCTCAGCTGGAAGGGCACTGCTTCCAGCAAACCCTCCCAGCAGGTACAAGAACCGCTGTTCTTACACAAATAGGCTGGATTTTCACTTCCCTGACCTCGCTGTGTTTGCTTTGCCTGTTTCTTTCCGTATCATCAAAACACCGACCCTCCACCCTGCGGGATGGAAGCTGAAGCCACCTCCTGATCCCAGCACCTGGAGATCTTCAGAGAGCAGCTGGATGGTCGGATATATCCCAGCATATCCCTAAATGCCTCTCAAAGTCACGATCGCAGTTACCCATTTTAGGAGCTCAGTAATAAAAAAAAAACCAAACAAAAACAAACAAAAAAAACCATACCACCACAAACCCTTTTGAATATTAACCCATCTGGAGATCCAGAAAAAACTTTAAAGCAACCCACTTTTATAAGGTTAAACTTTTCCCAGGAGAAGGAAGAGAAGAAATGCTGAAGCCCTGGCTGCAAAAATTATTCTCCAGAGTATTTCAGCAGAGGCTTGAAGGATATGGCAAATTAAGCTGTTTAGAAAAGTACAAGACCTCACACTGGTATTTTACTACCATACATTATCTACAAGAGCTAAATTGCTGTCCCATGCACTGCTGCTGCCAGGCACGAGGCTCTGACCCCACCTCACACCTCGTTCCCGTGCTCTATATGTTTAAGGCGTCTGGGGAACGCTGCGAGGAAGAAAAGCTCCGGCACCTTCCCGATTTCTGAAAGCAGCTGTCTTCAAGGATGTCACAGATGCATTTCTACCTTTTAGTAAATAATGTCAATGAGTCTCAGCATCAGCAGTGAACCAGGTCACGGAACTAATCAGTAAATGAAGATCATCTCTGTTCTTCCAAAGTCATTCCAAACTGCAATCACCAGATCTGGTTTCACATTTGAAGAAACTGAAAATGAAGCTTTCAAAATCTCTTCCTGAGTCTCAGTCAAAGCTGAATGGAGCCAGCAGGGGCTTTGTTTGAAACTTGGCTTCCTTTGGATCACATCCATCCTGGCTAGCTCTGAACACCCCTTCTCCAAACATCTGGCTCAGGTGGCACCAGTCAGGGAAAGCCTGGACACATCCAAATCCGCCTTTTGGGTTTTCTGACACCAGCAAACGCCTGACTGGAGTTGCAGCCAAGTAGCTCTAAGGGGAAGGCATCCTGGCACGGTTCTGTCTCCAGTGACAAGAAAGTTTTGTTTCGAAGCAGTGAACAACGGAACAACAGAGGCTGATGTCTCCCTCAGCGCGGGTGGTGAACCCGGAACGTGAAATAGGCTCTTCCATGGGGAACAGAGACTGACACGGCACAAAACACTTAGATCTCAATATGCAATGACATAGATTACAATCGAGCAAATGAGTAAAATCTATTTCTTCTTTTCTCGTTTGTGTCATATTAAAGAAGTGACCTGCTCTTCTGAGGACGATTTATCTATTTTTTTAGATTGGCAGCTCTGGAAATCATGATACAATTCGGGAATATTGAAGGAACAAATGATTTCTCATTAATACGTAATGGTCATCATTAATACAAATGCTATTTAAAGTTAATTTAGAAGAATGGCTACATTAAGATAACTGTGTTGTTCCAATTAAGGGGCACAAACATTCTCCACTGAACCTTCTCTGAGTTATTAAGTTGTTCTCCACCTTTGAGGAATCTTCTGCAGAGCTGTGATGGCCATTTTTCCTCTCTTCACTCTGCAACTTAGTGAATGCAGCAAAACCAAGAGAGTGGCAGGGAATAAAGAGAAGCATCTTTGTGACCACATTCAGTCACATCCATGGCAAGAAATGAAGTGAAAGAAAGGAACTCAAAGGATTTTAGTATCTTGGAGGTTGGTCCAAGCCCACAAAACCAATCAAACAAACCGTCCTTGTCAGGAGGGTCGTTCTTACACACAAAACGTGAATCAACAATATTTTTCCTGGCTGTAGCAGTTAGCTTCCTTCTGAGGTGACAGACCTCACTGACCACAGGGCAGGGGACAATACAGACCATCCACGGCACAGGAAGGAGAAGAGGAGATATGGGGGTCACTGCAACACAGCCCCTGGAGACCCAGAGCAGAATTCCACCCCATGTTCCAGTATTGATAAGGTCTGAGGAGGCTTGGACTGGATGATCTCCAGATGTCCCCTCCAACCTCGTATCCTTCTGTGGTTCTGTGAAGCAGTCATTCAGGTGAAAATAGCGCAAGTGTTTTAGGTTGAACACCTGCCTCTTTGGAGACTTTTCAAAGCCTTCCTTCAATTCCTTAGCGGGTCATTCCTGGCAGAGCTCTCTCTGGCAGACTCCCAGCTTTCTGCCCGCGCACGGCAGAGCAGGGGCACGGAGGGCATCCCAGCCCAGGACGGGTCTGGAGCCGCGGGAGCACCGAGGAGCAGCCTCCTGCTGCGGGGCACGGGGAGCCCACGGCACACACACCGGGGAATCTGCTGCTAAAGGCAGTTGGCATCGTAACAAATCACTTTAGTCTTTTCTTGTGGAAAATTGCTGTATACTCACTATGTTTAGAGAAGGGATTTTCAATCTTCTGATTTATGGACCCTAAAAAACGTTCCAGTGAGAGCGTGGAATGTTCACATCTGCAGACTCTGCATATAAACTTGCTTTTCCTGAACCCCTTAGAAGCAACAGAGAAAACCCAGAGGGTCCATAGATCACAGGTCAAAAATTACTTGCTTAAAGCAAAAGATAAAGTTGTACGTTATTTGTGATCAGATTTTTCTTCTCCCTTTTTCCATGCTTGAGTTTTCACACTCACCAGAATTAATGATACAGAAAAAAGAGACTCCGTGAACTATTGACATTTCAGTTGCCATCCAGACCAAACATTAAACAAAATATTCAGGTTTGCATGGCTAAAAAAAGAAAAAAACAAACGTTCTCACTCAAAAGAAAAACCTTAACATAAACAAAGGGCTGACAAAGCACAAGCAGCAGTGCCCTCCTGTGTCACCCGGTTCTCGGGAGCCACCACACCAGCCTGGGAAGCAGATGGACATCCCTCTTGTCCTGAAGCCTCCTGGACCTCGGCCCCAGAGAGGGGAGGATTCATCACCCCAAACTGCCCCATCTCCCAGCCAAGCAGCCCGAGCACCTCAGGAGAAAACCCCTGCCCTCAGCTTTCCAGCGCAGGGAACACTCCATTGCCGCACACAAAGGGGAATTGTATCATTTGGGAAAAGAGCTGTGTCCGTGTCCCTCCCTCCTCCTCACTTTGGCTACCCCACAGGACAACGGCCGAGACATTTACCTGCAGAGGAAAATTCTATGAGTTCAGCCTTCTTCAAGCTGAGGAAAGGCTCTTACCAGAGTAATACAGTGTTTAACATCTAAAATGTTTATTGTTTTCCCATTGTGACTTGTTTCTCCTCTGAATGTTTGCCACCACAAGTCAAAAAGTCCAGTGACATTGACCTTCAGATATGCTGAACTACAGAACAGCAGGGGAAGTCCAGAAAAGAAAGTTTCACATGGATTGAAGGCAGGATTTTTTATTTGTCCAAGAACTCTGCTGAGACGCGAGGCCATAGCACCGTCGTAAAGTTTATCCAGGAGAGCCGCAGCCAAATGTTTATGCTCTAAACCTATGACACAAACCACTGCGCAACAAATTCTATTTTTATCTCCTGTTTTGATAAGTTTCAGTAGTTTTAACAAAGTTGGAAGCAGCAGTGGAATAGAAGCAAAAGCGTTTTACATTTTGACAATTCTGTTCCACCCACCCAAGCACTTCTGTAACCTCCACGTCAGATCCACCAGACAACAACCAAAAGCAGCCATTCCCAAACACACCTGCCAGCCAGGAGGTGGGTTGTATTGAGGCACGAGAAGTTATCTATACCCGCAGTATGACCTGACTTTCTCCACGCATCGGGAGAGGACTCTGCTACCACGTCCCCTTGGAAGGCAGTAGAGAGGAGCACAGGAGTCACTTCAGGATGCTGAGGGACCAAGGGGGCTTTCCAAGACTGGGATCTCTACTTGCAAGGCAGCTTGGTTGCTGGAGTACAAACGGTTCCCAGCTTAATCAAACTACGAGGCACAGAGCTTTAGCCCTGTAGTTCACGTGAATAGAAAAGTCGTGGTGACTCCGACAATAAGTTTAAAGTGCTAGTCATAAATCACAAGCATTGATTACTCTTCTAGTTGGTGTATATGAGAAGTCCATACTTCTACACTGAGCACGTTTACTGAAATACAGAATAGGAACCGAGGAAAAACAAAGAATTTTGGAAGGGAAAAGATCACACTTAATTGTCCATGAAAATTTTAGCCAACTGCAGGTGTACTCAATTAACATCTCATTAAAAAAACCTCTTGAACTTCAAATAAGCCGTCAGCCTTGTATAGTGTAAATGAAGGGTATAATTGATAGCCACAGCAGCGCTAGGTTAAGTGCTTTAATAACATTCGGGCTCTCCAGAGAAAGTCAGCTCCGTTTCATCAATATAAAGAATCCACGCCAAAGAAGTTTCATACTTTAAATGAGTTTTCTGTAGCTGCAGCAGAATAAAGGCAATAAAGTCGGGGGAAACTCAGCATAATGCAGCATGAGCTTCTTCTGTTTGCTTCTGGAATATTTTCCTCTAGTTAGATGGTTTTCAAAGCAAAAATACAGCACACACCTTATTTTCTTCGATATGCTAATGGCTACAGATTATCCATAAAGCGTGAAACACCAACACGTGCCCAGTTCTGATCCCACTCCCGAGCCTGTCTTTCCAGAGCAGATTTGCGAGGCTGGTTTTGGACACAGCAATCCTGCCACTGCCCAGCACAGGATGCTCGTTCCCAGGGCACGGAGATGTGGCTGCAGCCTGGTCCCAAGGGCAGGTCTGTTCCCACAGAACTACCTCAGACCTGTCACAGATGGGGATCTCATCCCCCTGCTCCACCCAGCCAGCCCTCAACTTTGGGAAGTTTCGTGCATAGAGCAGTGACATAAATCTAGATCCCCACCACACTGATTGATGACACACGGAGGAGAGAAATATCTCAATCTATTTGATCCCTGGCCTTTTGCTCACTGTTCCTGCTCTGGCCTCTGCCCAGCAGAGCACCCAGTCTCCATACGACCCTATTTTCTGTCCTTGAGGGGAAAGGAGGACCGCACAGTTCTGCTGCACTTTGAAGAGGAACTATTAAACTCTCCCAGGTGTCCTAGCCTGGTTCTCCAAAGCTGATCTTAAGATTTCTATTCTATCCCAATAAAATCTCATTCCTTGCTCAGGAATGCAGCCAACAGCCAACCAGCCTACGCCAATTCTCAGAGCAAGCCTTTCTGTGTCAAAGTTTTGATTTTAAAGAATTAAATTTATTGAAGAATTCTTTACAGTAAGCTATGATTTTTAAAAGTATCTCCAGCTTCCTGCACTTCAGTCCATGTCTTCTCCGGCTCTGGTCGCTCACCCACCCCAGACCTCACAGTAGCATCAGGCCCCTGGAGCTGGTGGCCTCTCAGTCCGCAGGGCACTGGCTATCTGCAAGTTACTTCTAACGTGCTCCAGAATGGATAATTAATAAAAGCAATTCTCCAGTCATTTTGAATGAATTTTCACCCTCCCTGAAAATAGCGGGAGGATAACAAATGGAGAGAGCTTAAAACAGGAGACAGATACCTGGGGTGATTTTCCATCCTGGTACCTGTCTCCTTACTGAGCTTCTAATGTTATCCGGAAAGTTGTGATCACGCCCTTGGTTTTCCTCTGTTTTTTCTGTATGTTTTTTGGCACCTTCAGTTTAATTAAGCGTGGCTGCGTCCTCCGTCCCTCCTCACGCGCTGTCCTGGAGCACACAATGACCTCCAGGCTGGAGTTCTCATCTCCCACAGGCCCGGGATTTGACAAGTCCCTTTGACCCCCTTGGATGAAGGAGGCTTATTTCATTAGAACATTCATGCTACCCTCCCTCCCCCCAGAAATTGGTAATGAAATTGATAATGCTTTTGTTACTTTTGCAGCTCCCTGGACCTAGGTGTGTTTAAGCCCAGGGAAGGGTCTCCAGCTCTCGCCCAAGCAGAGACTAACACAGTTTTTGCTTTGTGAACAGGAGTTTCCCAACGACCACCTCTCAAGGTGCCTCACTCTTCGGAAGCGGTGGATTTGTGCCAGTTCTCTGTCCTTCCAAGGCTGGGAATGGCTGTGGAGGTAATTTCACGCCTCCTCTGTTGTGTTTCGTGCCCACGCTGGGCTCTGTAGCTGCCTGTCTCAAACACAGCAACTTCCTGTGTCTTTATGGCCCAAAATGACACAATCTTATTACTGAAAGTGAAAATACCGTCTCTGAGAACATCTCTTTCAAACAAGTAATGCCAAAGCTTAAAATAAAAATTTCATCACTTTGATTTTGTATTAAAATGGGCCCACCTTGAAGACCACTTGTGGAAACGGTAATTCCCACATTACACGGGCACACGACAGTGAATCAAAACCACATTCTAACTGCGGGAAAAGATCCCATCAGGCCAAACACAAAATTGTAAAGCTAACATTCAGCTGCTGTGGGATTTTCTAAAATCTAAGGTTGCAAGTGCCAGAAGTTCTTGTGTGTGAGATCATTAAAACCATACAATTAAATAATTGGAAGATAAATCCAAGAATACAGCGGGTTTTCCACTCCCATGGACCATCACTCGTTGTACGGCAGTGGCTGGCACCAAGCAGTGATCCTGAGTTGACAGGACGCCTCCCATCACGGGAGGCAGCTCTGGACCAGCTCCAAACCCCATAAGAAGAGGCAGGACAAGAGCAGCCGCTGCAGGAGACAGGCCCCCGGGAGGCAGGGGGGCTTTGAGCGCTCCCAGGCAGAGCACGGAGCATCTCCTGCCTTCTCTCTGCTTCGCTTCCACCAGCAAAGGATCACCATGAGGATGAAAGGCAGGAAGATTTACTGGCTTCGACCACGTACTTTATCATATTTTGATCATCCAGTGGCAGAGAGGAGCTGTACCTCAGAAGTGCCAGTCACATCATGGGGCTGAAATTGTGCTCATTTTGGCCGTCACAGCTCTGTGCCTCCTGGGAGGCAGCACTATTATTTTTCTGCTCAATGTACCCTCTCTGTTGTTTTAGGCTTTGAAAAAGAAAACAGAGGGGATTTTCTATTTGGCGTGGCTGGAGTTTATTTAGCTTATCTTGTGAGCGTTTGCCCTTTTCAACATTCTTTGCATCACGGGGACATTTCCCCCCATGTAGCACCACTTCATAACCTGGAGTTAAAAAGAAAAGCTTTTCCAGCACCTCAGCAACAGCCAAAAGACCAATTCTGAAGCTGCCCCTTGCACTTGCAACTCCGCTCAGAAATCCAGAATTCCACTAGAAGGAGAAGTTCCATAGGAAAAAGCCCCAAACAACCCCAAATGTTCCAGCAGCGCTGTCACTAAGGACAAGACCCCCGTGAGCAGTGCGTGAGAGCCGAGGTCTGGCAATCGAGTCGCTTCATGTCTCCCAGCTTTTTGCTGCTGCCGCTGCCACCAGCTGCCCCGCGTGTCTCCTGCCATCAGAAACCACCAACTCTGTTGGAGTTCGGACCTTGGGCTTGAAGGTTTAGACAAAGTTTCTGATGAAAATATATTTAACTTGAGGCAAAACCCATTAATAATTGCAGTCTCTCATTAAAAAAAAAAAAAAAGGGGGGTGGGTG
>JAOXJM010000071.1:943244-964673 GCA_026413425.1 Tringa solitaria | reverse complement strand
TTTTGGGGGGGGGGTGGGAAATAAAGACAGAACAGGAATTCTGGAGTTGCAAATTGCAAAGGAAATCTGGGCTTAAATTTTTAATATATGAGAATCAAGACTCAATTCTGCTGCTCAGCCAGAAGTTCAAGGAGAGATTTAACACCTACAATTTAGGCATTAAATCAGTCTTGGAAACCTATCAGTTGGGTCATTTGAAACTGGACTGGAAAAAAGCATTAGAGAAAAACTGCAGGGAACAATTTTCCAATGGTAAAAAAAAAAAAAAAAGGATTATTATAGCAGTTTTAGTGCATTTAATTTTATCTTCCCAGGAGACATGGAAAAAAAGTACAGTTCAAAAATCTGCCTGGCTGGTGGCTCCTGAAGTTTTTACTACTGATAATCTTTTGAAAAAGAATCACATATTTTCCATTTCTTACAACACAATAGTTGTTTCTACTCTCAATCACTTTGACTAATGTGCTGGGTACTGATTCACTCCAAGAATCTGACAGACTCAAGTTTAAACAAATTGTGCTTTAATTTAAAACAATCCTTTCTTAGACAATGAAAAGGTGGGATTCTGGACCTGGGAAGAAACCAACACAGAATCCGATGCTAAAATCTTTCTCCAGAATTTTAGACTTCAAGTGCTGCACAGCTCCCCTGTGCCACTGTCAAATCCCAGCCGTGTCTCACCCGCAGAGGCTGATCACCATCAGCTCAGCTGCCTTTGCTGCTTTTTGTTTTATATATATACGTATATATATATGTATTTATATATAAACATACAGGCTCAGCAATCTGAGCCCTCCACTGACCTCGGCTGAGATTGGGGCCACTTTCCCCACAAGGCACCTACAGTTCCAGCGTCACAGGGGAGGCCGGAGAGAGGACAAGGGAGGTCAGAGAATTAAGCGCTAGTGGCTTTTCAGCTCCCTAATTAAATGCACAGTTATGCATCTGCATAACTGAACTGAAAGACTTTGGGTCATGTGCTTTATTAAAGCCTAAATGAGATGGGTGATGAGTGGTGTGTTTCTGACAGAGGGTTCCTGGGGGTAATCACCAGGTGTGGCCGCTGAGAGCGGAGCCGAACGTGTGTCCTTCCTTCCTGCAGAAACACCTACAGACATGTCCCCCCCGCCCCTCAGTCCCTTGAAGGGGGATCGGCTGGTTGGCATTAAATGTCACCGCGTGCAATTAAGATCACTGTAACGACAAAGAACTCATTACTGCATTTGAGCAGCGCCCCAACCTTGGGAGGCCCCTGTTCCTTAACCAAACCTGCACCCCGGGAATCACCACCCTTTTACAGCCCTGTCAGAGACCCGTTAGCACCACTTTAACGAGCGATGGATGCGCTACTTGTCTCTGCTGCTGGCAGAGCTTGGCATCACCGCCGAGCATCGCCCGGGACCGCGGAGGCCCCGAGCCTTCCCTGCCAGAGTGGATCCTCGGCAAAGCCATCCGTGTTGCCATCTGCAGAACTAATGAACGCGACGGCACACCTTCTGCCCTCCCGAGCCCCAGCCCCGCTCTGTGCTCTGGTCCCAGGCACCCGCGGCTGCAGAGGGGACCCCGGGGCAGGGAGCGCGGAGCAGCACGGCCACCCCTCTGCTCTCACAGGGGGCTGCTGGCACCTCCGGCCTACTCAGCTGCTGCTTTTAGGAGAAAAACAGAAGGAAGATAAGCTTAGGCGCATCCAAATTAAGAAGGTTTTGCCTGTGGTTCCAGCTGAAACGAAAATTCACCTCTAAAGCTTTAAAGATCAGCACACGTCTTGTGGATCAGCTCATTCTCATGGGAACAGAATGAAAGGGCCCGAAACAATCCTCGGCCAAGGCTCTGGAGAAGAATCCCCAGGGACCCACAAGCCTTCCTGGTCCATCAGTGCACGTGTACGAGTGGGCTACAGACAAACGGACACCAAGAACCGCAGCTCTCGTGCCATGGGCTTTGTCCACCACGGGAATACACACCACCTTTCCTCTTCTTCCTTCCGCCCTACCCTGACGGGTTCATGCACCAACGTGCGACGCCGTGACAACAGCAAGAGTCAGCATTTACTATGGCAGGGGGACAAGGAGGTTTTACAACATATTATATACGATGCAGAAACTGATAAAGTTATTTCATACAACGTGTTACGTTAGAAAAGTGACAGAAATCCCATCAACTCGATTCTTTGATGTGTTGTGCACATCAAAACCCCAGCACACTGAAAATAAAGAAAGAATTGGAATTAGAATACAAAACAGGCATGGCTAATTCTTTCAAGGAGAAAAAGACGATGAATTAAGTTTGTCTTTAATGGTACAGTCATGGTTCAAACACAAAACCAAAAAAAGCCCAACTCTGCCTGTGTATAATGTTGTATGATAATTCTTTGGTTCCACTAGGCAATTTCTAGAATTTTTTGGAAAGTGTTAGTGAAGTCCCTGGCCACAGCGTGAACCCCATTCACAGCAATTCAGAGATTCCCCAAGAGACGCGCAGAAGGATGGAAATTAAGTACTTCATGCTTCTTTTGCAATTTAAGATCCTCCCCCTGATCTCTCATGCGGCACACAGCTCCCTGTTACCACCACCAGCGCTCGCACCGCGCTGGCAGCCTCCTCTGAGCTTCTCTCCATCCCAGTTGAGAGCTGAGGACGTCACATCTCATTGCTCACATCACATCAGTCACTTCTGGCCCGTGAGTCACGACTTAGGGGATGGTCAGGGTGCTGGAAGATATTCTTGTTATCTTCTCAAAAGGAATGAAAGGAGCATTCAGTACAGCAGACACCGCTAGTTAGAGAGGGTAAACACAGGTCCTTAAACACACCAGGGAGGTCTCACCGTAAAAGCCCAAGGCATGTCACAGTGACCTCATCGCAGCACCTGCGGTGACGGGCTCATAAGACATCTATCAGAGTACAGAAGACACTGGAAAGCAGGTATCCCTTGTTATGTCTACTTCCAGACTCACAGGGAAAGACAATCTTCCTTATAAAGCTTATATTTTAAGGGAAGATGCTGTCCCGGCGTGAGGCACTGGTGGCTCACAGACCAGGGCTTAAATCAGAACTGCATTCTTTATTACTTATAAAAGTGGCACTGCATTTGTTGGTTGTAGATGGCTCCCATCCATCTACAAAAGACAAAACTAACCTGTATTTCAGAGATTAAATTACCTGAAGCTGCACAGAGATGACCTGAAAAAAATCAGGCTCTCTCCCGTGTAAGTTGTTAAAAGTATTGGGCAAGGAAACAGCAGAGAGGGAAGAGGACGAGGAGAGTCCTCTCCAGCAGCTCTGTCTGTTCTGGACTGAGGATCAAACAGCTGCTGTTCTAGTCACAGCATTCCAGCTCATTTTCTCAAAGACCAGGTGCAGCAAACAAACCCCAGTGAACTCGTCCAACCCGGGTGTCCCGGTCTGTGGCTGAAGGTCAGGCCTGCGGCAGGTCACCCTCACGAAGCCAGCAGTAACGGCAGCCACCGAAGCAGCGCTGGAGTCTCCAGCTGCAGAGCTCGGGTATTCGCCTGCTCCCGCAGCCCAGCTAACAGGGCAGCACAGGCGTACAGCTGCCCTCTAGTATTCCAATGCAGCTTCCTTGGTTTATTTTGCTGTGACAAGACCTCGGGGTCTCCCTACACAAGGGGTTTACCTCACGCTGGGTCCCACCACACACCCGCACTGCCCCACGCTAACTCCGGACAGCGAGTGCCACGCATTTCCAAACAGACGCACGGACCTTCATTTCCATCACCCTCACTGTATTTTAAAAGCACTTTTCGGTGTAAATTTCACTTCAGAGTTCAGTGCAAATTAGAGCTTTTTTGATGCAACCGAGTTCTGTCCTTTCCTCTCTCATCCTTCACAGCGAAAGCCCTCCATCAAATTCTAAAGCCACTTCAGATTCTAACACCACTAGACACCATTTCTCACCTCGTGAGATCAGCTGCATTCTCTACTAAATGCTTGTTTTATATTTACCTCCTGCATGTTGACACTTCATCACGATTCCAGGTAGCAGTGCATTTAAAAGACAACATTATACATCAGACTTCTATCAAGCATGGCCAATTATGCAAATTTCTCCTAAATTTATTTTTAAAGAAAAGAAAGATTGATTGCAGAGATTTACCATTTACACAGACAGTGATTTAGGAGGGGTATTTCAATTGCTAATGCGCCTAACAAAGACGTGGGATCTGTTTGTAAACTTCAGGCCTGCAAAATTGAATGTCAACACCAGATAATTATCATGTCCCATCCAAAATGCTAAATTTAATCGAAATACTCTTTGTAGTAAATCAACAGTCAGCATTAGTCTTAATGAAAGTTGATTGTTGTGCTGCCTGTATGTAAAAAGTAAGTACCAGTCGCACAAGCAATGGATACCTCAAGCCAAACCAAGGCATAATTTCTCATCGCTCTTTGGCCCGAGCAGTGTGACGATGGCATCACGTGTGATTGACTCCGTAGATGTTGGTGCTTAGGGCACAGGTACCAAACCCATTTGGATGAGGCCAGATTCCATATTTAATTATGGCCTGTGGGCTTGAGCATTAATTCAGGATCCCCTTCAGCACCCCTTCTCCCCAAGAAGAGACCACACAACAAACGAGTAAATATTTGCTCAGCCCTTCGTGATGCTCGCCTAGAAGCTTTCAACACTGCTTCTGAACTTCCTCCTTTGCCCCATCCTTCTCTTTGATGTTTTTCATTCCTTTCCATCTTTGCCTCTCTCCTTTCTCTTCCCTTCCTCTTTCCCTGTTCTAACCTCTTGACACCAGACATTAGAAATCTGTACGTTGAGGTGGACTCCTGGAATTCCACTCTCAGGTGACGCTGCACTGCCCTCAGCCAGTTTCTCCCTGTCGTGTATATCCCTGTGCGACCCACAGCCCCCCCTGCCTCCCCCAAACGAAGGGCACATCTCAGACCCGGGGGAGGCTGACGGTAACTTGTGCTGCTTCAGACACCCAGTGACAAGCCTCCAGCAATTATTTCTGAAAGAAAGAATAAAAGTTTCATAGTAACTGGGCAGTTCAATAGGTTTAGGAATTTGAGCACAGAAAGAACCTGGGAATCAGCCAGCCCTTGACCGTGACTTTTCATTACATGCATATATAAATTGTCGTGTGAAAATATATATAAATATATGTAGTCCTTGTGAATACATATATGCATATATACACACACGCATGATAACATATATATTTTCACAAGAATCACCGTTTGCAGTGTCTCACAAAACCTAAAACATTTAAATTTTAATGCTTAGTCTCATACCGACGTTTTAACTTGCTGTAAGAGGTTCTGAACGTGACAGGAATTTCAGCGGTGTAAAATTGCCAAAAGGCTTTTACCTGCTTGAGAAAGAAATAACAGAGCTATTATTGTCTAATAAACAATATGCCTGTAGCCCAGAGAGCTCCTCTGAATGAAACCAATGTCCCAAAGGAATCTGATTCAGCATCATTTTTAGATGACATTTGCAATTCTTCTCATCAATGAAATAAATCTTGATTTTTTTTTTTCTTTTTGAGCAAGAGATGTTTAATTGAATGTAATTAAATCACTCTACAGCCAAGGGAGGGTTTAATAGCAAAGTGCTCCTCGATGAGGTTCATAAAGTAGCATTAGCCAAAAGCACCTGAGAGCAGCAGTAGGGGATGGCCCCACCTTCCAGGTACACGCAGCAATTTCCACAGCAGCAGGAACAATACGTTGAAACATTTTGTTCATTTATTTAAATTGTCTGTCCAGTTCAGGTGAGACTGATATATATTAATTCCTCTGATTAAGATTGCTGCCTATAACTATCATCCAAGTAAGAACAGCACCATTGGTACCGCTTTCATTCCGTGTTCAGCTCGGGCAGAGCCTTGCCTGCTCCTCCTTTGCCACTCAGCAATTGTCACCAGAAGACCCGGGGGATTTCCATCTCACTAACTTGATAGCAGTCATCTAACACACACAAATCTGTCCCCATTTTTTAAATGGGACATCTAAACCCTTAGAGCTGCTATGGGCTCGTATGTATAACCACCTGCAGAAGTCTCCAAAGCAGCTGCAACCAGATCTATTGTTGCAAATGTATTTTTACTTCAATATCAAAAATTCTAGGAATTCAAGTACTTGAGTTTTGGTCTGGGCCAGTAGTGGGAGATTCAAGTATCTATACACGGTAATAATCAGACCTGCCCTCAGCTCCCCTGCAGTGGATTTTGCCCTTTCATTCCCTTTGAAGAGGACAAGTTTCAAATCCTGCCCCATCACTTTTTCAAAGCTCCCTGAAACCACTAATCCAACAGCGTGGAGTTACGGAGCAGACGTGGGCTTACCACTGCTCTCGCTGTACTTGTTTGCTAACGTGCTCCCTGATACAGGTAGGAATTGTTTTGTTCATATTCCTACAAACACGGACTTTCCCACAAAGATCCCATTTCAAAATTACTTCTCTAATCGTGTTCTGAAGGCGTCCTGCATCAGTTCCTTCAGAAGGACCCCTCACCTTCCAACCCGCTGACTGATCAAAACCAGTAAGTGCAAGTACAGATATCTGACATCTCCACTTAGTGCCCAGTTTGATTTGATGCTGTATGAGGTCAGGATGTATATTTGACAGAATCGGTGACATTTAATAGAAAAAGCTGAGCATTTATAAAGAAATAAAGAAGATAGACTCCAACAGCAATAATGTAAACTTAAACCCGATTTCCAGGGCAGCACAGCATTTATGTTCTTCAATACCACTGCTCTTTGGAAGACAATGGCTTTTTATCTGCTTTGCGTACATCTAGCCTGCTGGAATATAGGCATTTATTCCTTCCCATCCAAGTGCTCCTGTCGAGTTCCTGTCTGTACAGCTGGAGCCCACCACAACAGCCACTGCAACAAGCGCCAGGCTGCACAGCGTAACCTCCTCACCTTCAAAATATCTTCAGGTCAGATCAAGAAATATGAGGAGAGTTACTGCCAGTAAACACCAGTTCAGTGAGCTCTGAACAGAGGACTGCACACAACACCCGGGAAGTTTGGCTTTACACGTTCATCAACAGCTCCAGAGAAGATCCCGTTTGGGCTCCCGTCCAGCTCTCCCCTGGCTCTCTGTGGAGCCTGGGGGCAACAGCTTCCCAACAACCCATCCATCCTCAGCTTACGGCTGTTTTCCTGCAGTGCTGCTTTATGGTGGCACTAAAGTCTCCGTGTACCAGCAGCTTCCACCACTGTTCAAGTTTTATTACCAAGTGAAAAAATGCTGATACATGAAATTACTGTAGGTTTAGCACCTGCTAAATTGGCGCTGCTGGATCTGAGGCAGTTCCGAGTCTGCCGACGGGGGAAATTGAGACAAGTGATCTGACAGCTTTGATTGATTTAAGCACTCGGCTGACTTCAATGACAAACTAATCATAGTTTCCCCTCCTCCCTACCCAAGAATGGGGCTGTTTTCTAAAATGAATTTCAGACTTCAGTACGATGATGTGGCTGCAAGTCCAGGAAAACTGCAGGGCAACCCTACTGGCTCTGTCCAACGGACACGGATCATTTCTCATCGGCCCTTTCCTAAATCTAACGTTAGAAAGTCATCCATGTAAGTATTAAATTTCCTTTGCAGTCTTTCACTTATATAAAATTATTAATTGTTGTGACAGTTCCATAATCAGACACTTCAAAAAGCATTTTTATTAGTAGTTTGTGAAAAAGGCAGTGGCATTAATAAGGCAAAGTAAGAAAACTATACTTTCATCAATTGAATTATTGCTGCCACCAGAGTCTTAGGGAACCATTCTTATCACAAGGATCAAAGAAGAGATATTTCAACAAACTATATATAAAATCGTTACTTATAGAGATTTAAGGATTACACACAAAAACTCCGTTAACTCCAGTTACAGGAACATGTGGAAAACAGAGTGTTGGTTTTCAAAAGTGTCCTTGTAGAACAAGAATTCAAAATATTTGTTATTTCCAAACTTAAAAAAATTCCAATAGCTTTACTTCATGAAGGACAGGTTGACACTTCAGTTAGAATAAAATCCAAGGAGACAAAAAATAGTAGAGTCCCAAAAATGAAGTCACATCGAGCTGGATAATAAAGCATGGAATTTTTTTCATTTTTTCCACCCCCTGAAACCATTTTATTACTTATGGTAAAAGCCTTGGGAGAAGATACTCAAGTAGTTTGTTCATAAAATTAAGGGGAATTAAAAAAAATAAATTAAATAATCAGAGCAAAGCGCACAAAGGGCTCACAAACATCTACCCAAACCTCAAACAGTGCCTGCTCTAGCCACGTTTGACAGAGGGCTCCTGGAAGCCATTTAACCCCCTGGAGCAGTAAGTGTGATGGGGAAGGTGTTACCCACACCTTCTCGGGGCAGAGCCATCGGTGGGGCCAGCGCAGACCCTGTTGGGGGGGTCAGAGCAGTGGGGACAACTCGCCCATGGGTTCCCTAAAAACTCACAGCGTTTCCCTGGCAGTGCAAAATGATTACCCCCCCTTTAACCACCAGAAATAGAAGCAATACTCCATGGAAAGTCTACGGCAAGGCACAGAGAGCACACGGAGAACTGGGCACGTCCCTGCCGAGCAATCGGGCAGCCCCTTCCCTTGGCCCAAGGCTGCGGCTCCATCACGCTGGAACCAGCGCGCCCAGGATTTCCACAGCCTGACCCCGCTGCCCTCCTGGGGCACAGAAACTTCCTCCTGCTCTCCACCGACCTGGGCATCTATCCCTGACAAAGAGACACACATCAAATCCTGTAAGACCCAGGAGACTGGAGATACCACACACCATACCCATATAGCTCTGTACGCGGCAGCGCTGCCAAATCATTATCCCACCTCGCTCCCTTCCAGTTCTGCACCGGGATTAGCACGAGGCTGAGATCCAGCTGCATTCCAGCATTTCTGGATTCCTGGGTTTTTTAACCAAAACTGTACAGAGATCCTTTTCTAGCTTTATGAAATAAAATATACATGCAGGGGAAATAAAAGTACAGATGCAGCATTTGAATGCACAAATACAGTTTTCACAGAGTACCGTGAATCAGGTTTCTTCTGCTGTTATAATTTACAATTACTTATCACATTAGCTCCTAATTGTCTTTTCAGAGTGCACTCAATTACAAAATTAGAATCCTTATCTTCCTGTAACAGCCACCTTCTAGACAGATCCCCATAAAATGTGCAAATTGACTAGAAGAATATTTTTCCTTATACCCTTCCTGCTCATCAAAAGGTTGTCCTAAATCAAAGCTTAAGTGTGCTTTTGTTTTTCTGGTGAGGAAAGCAAACCAGCTGCTTTCTGGAACTGGCTTATTAGCCATTTGCTTATGCAGAGACCAGGTGGTGTCATGGATTAATTCTTTTTCCTATTTCACAAAATCATGATTTTTTTACAGTTTTGATTTTTTCAACTTTTGGCAGCCAGGCATTCTTACACAGGATCATTTGTAACAGCAATCGCTGGCTCAGAATGAAGCAGGATGAAATAAACGTATCTTCTGTTTCATCCTTCCCTTCTCCCTTTTTAAAATAAGGAGTGAGGTCCCAAGGCTCTGCTCAGCCTCACAGGTCCCTGGCTTGGCCATCCATGCTCCTCCTTTGACCCAAACATCAATACACACTCCTACAGCTCAAATACCATTAACCCTTGCTGAGCAGGAGTGAAAAAAAAAAAACAGACCAAAAGCCACACCAAAACCACTCCAATCTTCTCTGGGAGGCCCAGTCTTCCCCCAGCTCATGGGACAGGGGGAACACAAAGCCCAGGCTGCCGAGGCCAGAGCTGGGAGCTTCCCGGTTCTAAATATGTCTCTAACACACTACGTGTATTTTGATGCAGAAAATAAAACCTGAGCACCTTCCCAGGCTGCCAGGATCAAATCTATGTTTCATCCGGAGCAAGCAATCTTTGACACACTACAAATTCAAGTGGTAATAGCCTGTGAAAAAGGACAGTTAAATATTAATGACTGTACAAATAACAAGCCCCATCCATCTGCAGAGCCATTGATTTCCCTCCTCCCTGCGCTCCAGAGCGTGCTGTTTGCACCCCCTGCTCAGGACAGACACACGGACCAACTCATACAAGTTACAGCTTTTAATGCAGCGCACGGAGAGCGAGCGTGGGGCCGGAGGCTGCTGCCGTGTCGCAGAGGAGACGGAACAGAGCCACGCTCGGCACGACAGACACACCTCGGCACGTTCTCCCGACCCGGGAGCCCCAGGGTCGGCTCAAGCTCTGCTTCTCCCCTGGATGCAGCTCTAAAGGACAGGTCCTCATCCTCCGGGGCGGGTGGGAGGCTGAACACAGCCTGCACCAGCTCGATTAGGGGTGTTTCACTGAGGAACGGAGGCTGCAGTCACCTCCGCTCAAGGACCCCTGTGGCCCCGTCCCAGGGCAGAGCAGAAGGGACCGTTCTCCTGGGCTGGGCACAGCCACGGGAACGGCGCTGGAAGGAGCCCGCGTTGGAACCTCCCCAGTTGACACCACGGTGCAAAAAGCCTGTTGGGTCTAGATTTAATCCCCACGTAGTACCGATTTCTCAACATCTGGCTTTGGTTGCCTACCTCTGCAGCCTCCCATGGACAGGCTGTATTTTGGGAAGGACTAGGATGAAGAAGGCCAGGTTATTCAAAAGCCCAGAAGTCTCCGGGAGTCTCTTACAGGAGTTCATGGACAGTGGCCTTCACAGCGGAGACCTGATGAGGAGGGACCGTCTGGCTGCACACACGGATGAGGACATCACTGTCAGCCCAGCCTCATGTGTTGTGAGGAAGGCGTGAGGAAGAGGAAGGGAGGGGACACCAGAAGGGCAAGCCTAAGTGACAAGAAGCACATTGGAAAGCAGGAAAAATTCTGCAGTTCCAAGAGTGACAAATGCCCAGCAGGTTTCAGATGCCAAGGGAGCTCCCCAGGACCTCCCAGAGCTGTGCCAGGGTAACCTTCTCTAACAGAGACATCCCGGGCACTTCCCAGCCTCTGCTTTCCGTGGCATTTCTGTCATTTTCATAATTTCAAGGTAGCTGCATAGTTTTGCATACATTTAAAGTAAGTGGTTAATCATTATTAATTCCACTGGCATTCTCTGTGCTAACAGTAACCGTTATTAACCTATTTGACAATATTGTGGATTCCTTTGGCATTAATGTGATTGTAATATGTAAATCCATAGGAATTCACTTGTAAATTGCCATTATTCAACGTACTGAGCTTCAATGCATAATTCTGCAATTTGTGCAGAAGGAAATTACATGCTGACTCACAAGACATAACTTCTCAGGTCTTCATAAGACCAAATGTGAACAATTTGTACCTATAATTACATTAAAATGTAAGTGAAATATATAATGCAGCTACAACACATTGAAGGAAATACACTACTTGCATCCTTAGCCGTGGTGCTTAAAGGAAAACGTTTCATATAAAACTAGCTATTTTCATCAACCACTTGCATAACATAGATTTCCTTAAAAGCCAGCAGTAGGAAAGGCTTTAACCTGAATATATTAAAGAGGAATTTTTGACAATTTGAGGTTAAACATACTGCTTTTTAATCTAATGTTGCAAAGGCAGCCCCTGGTTTCAGGGTTCCTGGGATGACACCCTGGCAGGGTCCTGACCTTTCCACAGGCTCCACATCTTTCTGAAAGCCCTGGGGACCTCACAGGGCTTGGGGCAGGTCCCAGAGCAGGAGAACAACTTGAACTCACCCCCAGCCCAAAGGGGAGCAAGAACCAGGGTCTTGGGTCCGTGCCCTGTCACTGACAGACTGACCCCGTTATCGCCACGGGTATCGTGTGAGGCGACTGGAAGAACAGACAATACTCGGCATTGAAATGTCAATCGTGTCCAACCAGGATCTCACCCTCTGCTCTCAGAAGCATCACTGAGCTCAAGCAGAGCTCCGAGAAATTATGAGAATCTTACCCACACACATTAAAAGGAATCATCTTCTAGAGTTATTCACCTGAGTAATTTCATTGGTGTTTAAATTTAACAGGATTGCTCATACGTACATTGGAGGTTTGCAGGTTAGCAGTCACTAAAACCCTTTGTATAAATGAAGTTCAGATAAGAATTCAAGAAAAGAAAAATTTTTGCTCCAGACTGAGTAGCAGCATAAAATCAGGCTGAAAATTTCATGAGACGCGGCTTTTATGATCTACTCACTTCAGCCAGAAATACTGCAAGAACAATTTGTGATTATGAAGACCAGAGCCGTGAACTGAATACTCTGCTCTTTCAGGCACTAGGTTCATTTGAAATTCTAGAATGTGAAGGAAGAGATTCTTGAATTTACAGCCTGAGGATCTTTAGGGCCAACTCACGAACCCACTCCAGATGGAAGTTAAATTTGCACCTGTCAATAACCACGTTTCAGAAGGCAGAGTTGGGTTTATAAGTCAAATACTTTCACCTTTGAGCCTATAAGGACTGAAGCCTGGTTGGGTTCTTAACAGAAAAACACCGTGTCTCCTCAGCTAGTAACGGCCCTTCAGTAACTTCTTCCTCTTCCCAGCATTCACTCAGTTTCTCATGGAGGTTTCTCAAGCTCTCAGCAATAATATTTCTGAATAAGATGGGGCACAGGGACAAGTGCTGCATCTTCTCTGAGAAGAGAGGTAACAGACCTTACTGTGAAAGGCAACAGTGTACCAGCCTCACCAGAAATAAACTGAGTATTTCTGACCCCCATAGCACGAGAAAGAACAAAACATCTTTCTACAATTAAATATTGTAGAAATAGAATATTGTAGAAATAGAAGGACTTTCTACAATTAAATATTGTAGAAAGAAATCTATCAATTTCTATGAACACTGGACTACAGTCATACCATTTGAGGGCCCAAATAGCAGCAGGTGAAAAGCAAAGTGATTGACATGTCCTTCCGTATGTCTACAGGCATTTTACTGACTAATAAAACTACCCCTTTGCTCCTTCATTTGAACTATCTTCTGTTCTTTTTCCTGAAAAAAAGTGAGAATTCTAAGAATTCTCCTCATGATAATAACAACAGAATTGAAGAAAATCTCTACTGAATTTGAAGAGGTGCAGGACAGATACTGAGTAAAGCATTATTTTCCTTCCAAAAGTCACTTTCGACATTTCCCATCCAGAAAACCAGACCAAATTCATTTAAAATTGTTGAAATACTAGAGTTGCTTTCTCACTCAAAACATCTTTTCACTCTGATACGTTAGTGCAAAACTAGAAATAATTTTTGAAAGGAACAAAGACATGACAACTCACAAACTTGAAATACTTTTAAAAACCCTGCATCTGGCACGAGCAGAAAGCTTTCACCCACAGCCCAGCTAATTCAGTTTGTGATTTCAGTGTCCCATGGTGGTTTCTCAAGCTCTTGGGGGAAGGACACACTCAACTTTCAGTACCCTCCCACTGCACCAGATCTGACACCTCCGTGACAGACTCTGAAGGGTTCAGAGAGCTCCTCAAACCACTGCTGAGGTCCCAGATGTGTGGGCAGTCACTGCTGTAACATCACACCCTGTGGCAAAGGCTGGGAACCCAGGATAGAGAGCCCAGCATCGCTGTGCACCGTTCCGGGGCCAGTCCTGCCCTGCTGCAATAACCCCGAGTTCCGTTCCCTCCCTCCCGTCGGCATCGCTTGGATCAATACCTGCTCCTCCAGGAGCCAGAGATCCATGTTCTACCGTCCCCTCTCTGCATCCAGTGTGGTGATTAACAGAGCCGGGGCTAAGTGATCTCATTACACAAATAGGATAAAATCATGTTCGGTACATCCCTGAATTAATGCGGCGTCCCGGGGTGGCACTATTGTGGTGCGGCAGATATTCAGCACCCTCACATCCATCAATGCAATTGTAGTGAGGGTTCAAACGTACTTTGCCTTTTCTGCAGCAATATTCTGCTTTGCTCTGCTCTTTCCTATTTTCTTCTAATGACTGCAGAGACCTCAGGTGTTCTTCAACCTTTATAGTCAACAAAGCGCCGAGTCCACAATTGGCTCAAACCCTTTCTGTTCTGCCCCCAGCTACAGCTGTCCAAGTGAGAGCTTTGTCATTTTGGACTCAAGTTTTTTTGAATTATTGATGGAAAAGACAGTCATACAATATTTAGTAGATTTAGCTCCCTGCAGACTGTGGGAAGTTTTAATCCTTTCTCCTCCATTTATAGCACACAGACACACACACACACAAGAAAAACCGAGCAGCTTAATATTTCTTCAGCTTCAAGCTGGGTCTATCAGTTGGCTTTGCTGCAGCGTGGGGTGAGAGGACAGAGCTGCACAGCACAGCTTCTTCAGGGGAAACACCTGCTGAAGGGCACGACCCACGGAACGAGACCTTTGGTATCGCTGAGAGAGAGAAGGGTGAGAAATTCCTCAGAGAGAGAGAGTGGGGAGCACGATGTGCGGGTGTCTGCGATTCTGCTGCTCCCCTTCCAGAGACACCTCCGGGTACCCCCTGTGGGTGAGGGGCTGCGGGGCTGGGAGCAAAAAGGGAATAATCTTCCCAAAGAACTAGCAGCTCTTTTGGTTTTCACTTTTTCACTTCAAGCCTCGTTGGGAGGCTTTAAACATCACCCCCCGACCCCCGCGAGACCCCGTACTGAAGGGGAGCAGCGACACCGGTTCAGCCCGTTCCTGCTGACGTTCAGGTGAGCCCCACATCACGCTCTGTCGACAGCCCTACGAACATCTGCCACTGGAAAACAGCCATCGCTCCGTAAAACTGAGAAAATGTTAGCTTCCAGAAGAAGCAGAAAACAGTGTTTGTTTTTCTTCCCCAGTAGATTGCCCTTTCAACTTTCAGAACTTTGATTCACTGTTTATCTTTCTAGCTTGGCAAGAGCCTTCTTTTCCAGGCGCCTGGGAGAAATGCATACCACAAATTATCCTTAGCTTTTTTTTTTTAAATCTTTATCCATTCTTATTGTAAGTATTCTTGAAAAGAAAAAGGAGAAAATAAAAAGCCAGCACTCTAAGGTTGATGGATTTCTCAGAGTGATCCTGCAGGGCTTGGCAGCACAGACCACAGCTATCGAGCTACTAATCACACAGTTCAGCCCAGGACCACTGTACTCAAATCTCTCCCAGCTGTTAGGCCCATTCCAGTTTTCAAGGGCTGGATTTGATCATCTGAAATGGGCCAGTAAGCTACTGTCAGGGAGGAGAACCCTTCCCTACTACCACAAACCCATGAACTGCCTTTCCACAGCAGCACTGGTGGCCAGAGAGTTGTCTCCTGCAGCAACCACCACCAGGAGGGTGTTTGAGCCTTAAAAGGCAAAGGAAGAAGTGAAAAATCAAGGGTCTGCTCCTAGAAGACAGGACCTACTTTTGAACTAGAGGGAGACAGAACCAAACCTTGGCAGCAGATTCCTTACAGAGGCCGCTCAGGTGTGACTCCCCTCTGGTGATGCCCATCCAGCCAGAGCAGAGGAAACAGAAGGGCTGAACACGATGACCCAAAAACAAAGTGTGGAAAAAGTTATAGGAGAAGTCAGATTAATTTGTTTTACAGCTCTGCCAGGCTGAGCTCAGCTATGGCTGTAGACTTCTGCAAACGAAAGACAAGGTAAAGGAAAAGGAAAGAAAGAGGGCTAATACAATTCACCCACTCAGATGAATTAAATTGCTTCAGTGGCTCTTCGGCTCATTGAAACCAGCTGGACGTATGTCCTTGCTGAAGTCAGCAGAGCCCAGCTGAACTCCGGCTGCTTTCCCTGGGGTTCAAACATGCATAATACATGTGCCTCTGACAGCTTCTCCCAGCCACAGAACTCCGCGTCCTCGTTTATTAGGACACAGAGGTTTGAGCTAGGGCTGGGAGTCAAAAGCCACAGGGTCCATGGCTAATTACCCTGTTAAAACAGGCCCAAGAGCCCAAAGGAAGATTAACTTCTCTGCTTGAAATGAGGATCTGCTTGTAATTATCTTCAGCGTTGTTTCCTACTTCACTTGTTCATCTCCCAGTATACTTTCAATTACATCCAAGAACTACAATAAAACAGTGTTTTATTGCTAAGCCAAGCACTCCAAAATTAAGAATTGCCAGAATTAGAACTGCCCATGCAACTTCAATTTGGTCCCACTCTCTATATGCATGGTTTTAATTACATGATCACACAACATTTTATCCACAGGACCCTTGATTAATTTTCATTTTGAACACACTTCTGGGAACTTCAAGGCCATTAAAAAAAAATATTAAAAATCTTAGCTTTTAAATTCCAGCTCATCCACAGCTCTGAAAAACAACAAAAATATTTCAAGATAGTATTTGACCTCATGTTTCTATAGATTTGGGGAAAGAAGGGCAACAGTTGTGACTGACACAAGATGGTCACCCACCAACGTAAAGAAGTGGTTACAACAGATAATTCATACTGTTCTATCATACCTACGGACTGTACAGCACCACTTGATGAAGAACCAGCACGTGACAACGTAGGAACTGAGCCCTGTTCTTCATCCCACACCACAGGAAAGGGTTTCCCTGGATCTATCCACACCCCGAGTCCGAGAACAGCCTCATTTCCCAGTTCTGTCTCTAGAACTGGCTCATCCCAGCACCCACGGCTGAGCACGCCGTCCTTGCCTTCGCCCGGTCACCAGCTCTCAGCAGAAACCCTGCCCCTTCCTCGGAGGCTGCTGCCCAGAGGTGGCTCTGCAGACTGCCTCAGGGGTAGGGAACTGCCTCACTCCAGAATATTGTGCCAAGAAGCCCTTTAAGCAGCTCAACTAAAACTGGGAAGAGACACTCCAAACTTGAGGCTGGGCCAGCTTCTGAGCACACCACCAAAAAGTGGCAACTTAAGAGTGAAAACCTCACTCTCTCAAAGCCAACAGGCATGAACGCTTCAGACACTCCCTGGCAGTTATTCTAAATTTCTAAATACAGGCAGCACAAGACCATACTGGTGTGAGTGTGTTCAGGCAGAGGAAGAAGCTAAACTGCAAACCCCTCTATTGCCTTGTGCCTTACTGACAAAAAACCCACTCAGTTTACTACTATAAGTAGTATGCTTTTAAACTCTAACCATTCAATGTTTCTTCTCCTTCTTAAGCCAGCACACGTATCCATGGTAGCAGCAAACCCACCAGAACCAAACTTTATATACATCATCTTTTGTTTTCCAGGGGGATGTGGCATGAAGACTTGGACAGCTCGTACAAATGACAATAACACCCTTGAAGACAAGTCTCTCATCCCGAGGTAACCAGAAATGCCAGCTGGATCCTCCACCACTGCCCACAAGAATGCTCTCCTTCAGCTGCAAAGGAGCCCACGCTGTTCTCTCCTCCGAAATAACTCTTGGGCAGATATTTATAACCTGCAGTACGCTGTCTACGTGCCTGGAAGCCTCTGGGCTTGTTTTACTAGCACTGTTAAATATAGGTTTCTCTGTTCATAAAACATCCAAACTAGACTCTCAGGACTGTAAGTAGAAAGACCAGAACCTTGTCTTCTTCAGGGGCCACAAACCATTTGTTTGCACTTGATGCGGAGGCAGAGAAGAGGTGTGCAATAACAGTGACATCGTCCAGGAACCGCAACACGAAGAACAGCTATTGCTAACGAGAGAGGAATAGAAAGTTTCCCCAAGATAATATTTAGATGTCTCTTACATAATAACAACAACTACTGTAAAATTGTATTTTTTAAGCATGTAATTTCAAAAAGAAGTACTCAAATAGTGAGACATATTGAAAGGGTTGCAATTACGCAGAGACAAAAACCACGAGTTCTATACTTAAGCTACTCTCAGATGACTCTGGATTCTGTGCTCTAGTTTAGGCATAAAATAAAATAAGTTTCATCCCACAATGCTCAAATAAGAGCTCCAAAATTCAGGAGACAGTAGAAGAAAGGCCAAAACTGAGATTTCCATTTGGATTCAATTCTAATTATACTCTTCTGGGCAGTTTCCTCCCTATTATTTTTAATTAGCTCCTCTGACACCATAAATCATACACAATAGTGAGGGTGGTTTGGGGGTGGTTGGTTTTTTGTTGGTTTTTTTTTTTTTTTTTTTTTTAATTCTAAAAAGTCCTCATTAAAAACCCCACCAAGTAGGATGAACACACTCTACTGACAACTAAATATCCCCGGGGCTACGAACATTCTGCAGCTTTAGAAGAACAGGCAGGCCAATGGGGACTGAAAAGAAAAAAAGTAATTTTTTAAAAAGTCACAACTTAGAGAAGCAAGAAATCATATTTCTAGGAACCTGCATATCTCAGCCGTGCAAACACAGGAATGGAACCCCCCGTAACAACGGCTCTCGCAAAGGCAGCTCCTCAGTTCAAGGCAGCCCTTTGCAGTGAGCTCTGTGATGCTATATTTAGAATTAGCAGTAGTAAATCCCCTGCTGTAGCCAATTTATATTAGGTAATTCCTGGCTAATTCAGTATGGGATGGGGTCAGCCAAACAGCAAAGGCTTGTGCGTTAAGGACAAGGGGCGAAGGAGCAGCGGCAGCATTAGCCTGGCACCTACGGAGGATCCCCCGATGCCAGCCCACTGCTCCCACGGACACCAGGGAACGGTGCTCCCACATCACCCTGCTGGGGTCCGGAGAGACACTTCAATGCTTTGTACTGCACAGCAGACCTTATTTGATTATTTAGTAAGACATGATTGAAAACGCTGCAAGACAAGAAAGAATATTTTTCAGGCGGGTCAAGCAAATACTGACGGGTAATTAAAGCAGCAGGTGATTGGGGAGGGAAGGGAGAGGGGGATATACGTTTCAGTATGATAACTTCTGAACTTTAAAAGGCACAAGCAAGATGCAAGAAAAATCAGAATCACGTTCTGTAACTATAAAACAATAACCTATTATGTCAGAGTGAGCATCTCTGCTGTATTACTCTTACCAAAACATGGCTTAATTAATTGCACTGCTCCAAGATGACTGACATTCAGCTGCCCTCCCCTCACACGGAGCATTCAGCAGCCTGAGAAACCAGCTGAGGCTCTTTGAGTGATTCGATGCAGAGGTTAATGCCATCCTGAGGGAGTTTTGATCACGTTATCCACAGGATAAATGATTCTGAACTGGCATATGACTTTCCCAGTTTACTGGCTGACTTAAAGCAGATGAATAAAATGAATAGTTAAGAAAAGCTAGAGGGAACGCTTCAGGTGAAACCCCACAGTATTTTATTTCCAACCAAGCAGTCAGATAAGGGCTATTTTCTTCCTCCCTCCCCCACCACGAGCAGAACCACAGCTTTGCCCTGTGTTTTGAGTCTGCCACTTACCCTCTGTAGCTTCACAGAGTAAGGGTTTTGGGCACTAAAAACAGGAGAAAGAATAGTATTTCTATAATTTGAAAGTTAAGGAGAGCTTAGCAAAAAGAAAAGTCCACAGCATTAATGTATAAACTTCCCTGGAGGGAAGAATCAAGAGGGAATATGCTCTGCTTCTCCAAAGACAGCAAGGTTCTTAACCAACAGCCTGATTTCTTCGCTAACTCCAGACGAGGACAGGATCGGTGTTACAGCCAGCACTGGACACAGAGCTTTGAGCCTCTAATCAAAGAGCTACAACAAACTTGTTTCCACTGTCTGAGTCACTGGAACCCTCTATAGCTGAGGCCCTCATTATTTTCATATACTGCAACCCTGGCAGAGCCCACAGACCAACTCGCTTGCCATTTTGTTCCTAGAATTAAGCCATCAAATTTACATCACAAAGAATAAATGTGTTTTAATCAGTTTAATTTGTTCCCTCACTCTCTTAAGCAGCAAACACCATGAGAGGCACCCACTGCAGTTCCTTCAATTGTTTGCAAAGACTGAAAAGGGAAAAACATAAATCCACTAATTAACAGAGAAACAGCAATATGTGGAATCTGGCCTCCCCTGCAACCAACAGGCCTTTTGCCAGCCAAGTTCACCCACTGAGTTTAACAATAGTTGCTGGAAAAAATGTGAATAGCTCCATTAGGAGTTTGAGTGAGAAACAAAGTCACTTGGCAGCTGACTACAGTGGAACAGGACATCAGAGCAATGTAGGAGGGATGGCTACCTGGCAATACTAAGCTTTCCACCACTGCTGTCATCAGTGTGAAGGTCCAGTGAAGATTAGTTTATCTGCACAGCCTTACTGTTACAGAAAACCTCTGGCAGGAAATCACAGAATTTAACTGTGGGAGGAAAGCCTTCAGATAAGCATTTCATCGTGTGCTTTTTAGCTGTATATAAAGGGCAGAAGACAAAGAACAGCTACTGATGAAGTCAGGGCTCATCCTCAAGGAAGGCTCCATCCCACAAGCAGGCACCAAGGGATAAGCAAACTCAGATTCCCAGCCTCAGTCCCTCACTGTGCCAGGCCACCAGCCCCATCACCTTCCCTCCACGGGCTGGGGAGTTACAGCAGCAACAACTCACTCACCTTCGGCAAAGCAACCGCTCCAGCACCAGCACGACTCTGCTTCCTTTGATCCGGAGAGGTACAGGATGCTTTACAAGAAACACTTCTTTCTTCCTTCCCAAGCAAGCCGTCCCCTTCTTTACCTTCACCTCTTGTAAGACAGATGTTTATAATCCACTCTGCGGGTTTCACTACAGCACAGACCAGCACCATCTCAAGGCTACTCCATTTCTCGTTCCTGCCTCACAGCCAGCAGCGAGGGGCAGTTCACCCCTACCACCAAAAAGGGATTTTTCAGACTGGGTACTGACTTCTTGCCTCAGCCCCGTACCTCAGCCAAACTCCCAAATTCTCCTACAGCAACAGAAACTCCTTCTCTGCAGCTCAGGTGCCCCCTCCACCCTGATCAGAGCTCGTTAGGGGTGATTGCAAACACCTGGTGTCTCATCCTGGCTCTGTCCCTCCCTGCACAAGGGGACCAACCCCTGCCTGACCTCTCTCTCTAACCTTTAGCAACACAGATCTTCTTGCTACATCACACTTCTCTTCACCAAGGAAAATTTAGGCATTGCAGGAGTGTGTTCTTGGAGCTATAGAAATGGAAACACCTCCACCCCTCCTGCTAATTGCCATGATTGCATTTTTTCCTTATTGCCACCTGCTGTGAATCAGACACCTTCAGCACAGCTGGTGACACTGTGCTGCTAAATACTGGGTGCAGAGGTGGGCTCTGTCCGCACTAGTCTGGAGATAACCAGAAACCTGGAAGAAAATTAAACACAATTTTTCTTTCCAAAAATCTAGCAGAGATTTTGTACCATGAATCCCGTTACAACCCAGCCATTTCCTCAGTGGAGCCCATAGCAACGTTTTTCCATAATGTATGTGACAAGCCAAAAATAATGTGTCATTTACAGCTTGCTGGGATAAACGCCAGGGTTTCAAAGAGGCAGTGGAGGGCACGCTTTAAGACAACATAGAATCATAGAATCATCTGGGCCGGAAGGGACCTCCAAAGGTCATCTAGTCCAACCCCCCCGCAGTCAGCAGGGACACCCCCAACTAGAC
>JAOXJM010000071.1:888919-943144 GCA_026413425.1 Tringa solitaria | reverse complement strand
AACAGGCTCTCCCCAGCCTTCCTGTAGCCCCCCTCAGGTACTGGAAGGTTGCTATTAGGTCTCCCTGGAGCCTCCCCTTCTCCAGGCTGAACAACATCACCAGAAAGGAACTGAGTTGAAGGAAACCTACAGATTGCAGTAAGTCAAAGGCCTAGAAACTCTTAGATGTTGATGTAAAACTAAAGATAGTGATGATCACTGATGGATCTGCCACCACCTGCCAGGGGAAGGGGAAGGGGAAGGGGAGGGGAAGGGGAAGGGGAAGGGGAAAGGGAAGGGGAAGGATCTGCCTCACCAAGGGATGACATGGCAGCCCCAGATCCCACTCCAGTCTCCCAGACATCTCCACTGGACTGGGCAAGAAGCCTAAGGTATCTCAGATGAGAGGCCAACTTTATTCTAACACTGGAAAAACGAGCCAAAGCTAGAAGCCATCACGCCATTTTACAGGCCACCAAAGGGTTCATAATGAAGTCCCTGGGTTTGGTGTCATCAGCAGGGAGGAAATCCTAACGTTAAGAGTGAAAACTTGCCCATACCAAGGAAACAGCAAAGAGATCTCTCCCAACAGGGATCTTCAGCAGGAACTCAAACCCGTGGCCACGTTACTTTACAACCTCCATCTGAGTTTGGTCCCAAGATTTTTTCTGAAGAAGCAAATAACCTACTCAGCTGTACTAAAGGATACAAATACATACAAATACCAAGTGGTGGGATGAGACAATATTGCAGAGACTTTGTTAGACAGAATCTTTGGAAGGCAATTTAACAGGAATGAAAAGAACCATGATTAATAATTGATTTTTTTAATGTTTACTGTTAGACATTTTATTTGTGCTTCTGCAAAAACACCTGTTTTGTTTTAATATTCTGCCTCTGACGAGCTCCTTCATAAATATTTCTACTTTGCAGTATAAAAAATTTAAGCTCTTAATTAAACTGTCATTGATGTTTTATGGCAATAAATGCATTGAAATAAATGACAGCATTTAACAAAACTTGCACATTTTTATAGGGATGATCACTGCTGATGTTCACGGGTAACATGAAGGATGGCAGCATCTTCATACTGCTCACAAGAAAGACTTTTTAATCACTGGCCTCTAAAGATTATTAGTCAAAAACAGCACTTCTGATGGAAAAAGAGAAGGAGAAAAGAGCAGAGAAGGGACGGGACTGACCGACTGCACTGTGAATGGTTAAGCGAAATGCTGCCTTGTATTACTCTGCAGACCCTTCCTCTCTTGACCTCAGATACTTTCCAAACCAGATTCCTGGTACTTTGCATACATACTTCTAATGTATTTTAGAATTTGGAATTATTTTTTAAGATCTACAAGGGCTATGGAGAAATTCCGTGTAATGGGGAGGATTATTTTGCTGCTGAAGTTCTTGTCTATAGGTACAGAAATTTCATCACATAAAGGAAAGACCAAAGATTTTTTTTTAAAAAAAGAAAGTCTTTAAAAAAGGCAATATTTTCATAGCATGTTATTTGTACACTGAAATTACTGAGCAGGGAAGAGTGGCTTTGAGGGGGCGCAGCTGTCAGATGAAGGTGTATGTTCAAAGGTACAAGGTAACCTCGCAGCAGTTCAAAGACGTCTCTTCGGAGCGGAAGCACTAACCCTTGTATAAATTAAAAACAAGATTTCACTTTCATTTAAACATGTTCTATTTTTGAAATGTGCATGAGAGATCTCTTTAGAACAAAACTGGTTGCGAATAATTAAACTTTAAGGATGATTTAAAAAAAAAGCAGCTGCAACATACAGTTTTTCTTGGGAAAACACCCAGAGGGAGGAGGTGGGGTGCTGCTCGGCGGGGACAGCAGCGGGAGGTGGCTCAGGGCTGGCACACACCAGGGGTGCACGTGGGGAGGTGCTGCCAGTTTGCACACAGAACATTTTCTAGCCATATTATAACCAAAAAGAGAAAGAACTGCTCCCCGCTCCCCCCAGGCACCGCTGGGACTATCCGTCATAAAGCAGTTTCTGTTCACACACTGCCCTAGGGATGGATGCCATAAACACCTCCAGGGAAGCATGAAGCGCCTCTGGCTCCTGCGGTGACCCGGAGCCCTCTGTGTGTGGTGTCAGGAGCTCCCTGGTTCCTCTCTCCTCGGGGCAGTGGTGTGAGGGGGGGGCTGCTAACGCTGCTCCCAGTCTCCTCCATACCTGGTTATTTTCACTACTCTGCCTTTGTCTGGGGAAGAGGAAAGGCAGAGCTTTGAATCCAGAAGGACAGGGATGAAAGCAAATCAAGTTTCTATTTAGAGTGAGACCATCCCCGATCCATCAGGACCTCCACCTGCACCATTTAAAGTTTAGCAAGCCTTGGCAGAGGCTGCCCAGGGCAGGGGTGGAGTCACCTCCCTGGAGGGATCTAAAAGCCGGGCAGACGTGGTGCTGAGGGACATGGGTCAGTGGTGGGTTTGGCAGTGCTGGGTTGATGGTTGGACTCGATGATCTGAAAGGTCCCTTCCAACCCAGGCAATTCTAGGATTCTATGAAAAAAAAACCCCAATCACATCAGCTTTGCCCATCCTTCAGCCACAGAGCTAAAGAAAAGCCCTGTCTTCTGAGAAATGGCTTTTTACACCTTCTCTCTTCCACCAGGCGGTGTTGGAAATGCCGTGTCAGACAGTCACGCAAGCCAACATCACATGGTCACACAAACTCACCCGCTCCAACCCTAAAGGCAGGTCTTATTTTGAGGACACTCCTGAAGGAGCAACGGAGCTTTAGGAGACCACGACTGAGTGTGTTCCAGCAGCAGGACTAATTAAGGCTGATGCTGATCTGGGTGGAATTCCTCCAGACTACTAAAAAATGTATTTACTTTTTCCTAAAAGTTTTAGTGCAAATCAACATCCAAGTAATTCATTGGGAGCCCATGAAGCCACAGGGACACAGGGAAGGAATTCAGCCCACACTGAGGTAGGAGTCAGCATTTCTCGTTAGCATTCAAGGAACAGTCCTCCCCGTCTGACCTTCACTGGCTCCCCACGGTTCGTTCCAACATGCATGATTCCACTCTTCTTCATTAGGAAAAAGAAGGAAAAAAAAAAGAAAGTTGAAGAGGAAACACTCTCCACTTTTCTTTTTACATGAAAACCTCTCTTGCCAGCTACTCCCTGCTTTTGCATGGTTCCAGCGTGGTACACTAATGTCCGTCTTTGAAACAAAAGTTATTTAGATCATTTTGGGATTTAAGCAGAGCTCAACTGGGGCAGGGTAAAGGTTGAAGTAATCTTCCAAAGCCCTTTTTAAAGATTAGATATTCATTTTCTATTCCTGTTCTGCAGATAACCACAGCTCAGAGTGACAGAAACACTAGCACATGCTTGGCTGAACTCCTCATTAATAAGGACACCGCTATCTGGATGATCTTGCTCCCTTTCTTTCACGCTGAGAGGGAAGGACACCACAACAGACACGAAAAGATAAAATAATCCAACACTTCATAAAGCATAACAGCTTCTTTGTTAATCAGTAACTGTCACTGGGCTATGTATCTATGGGGTGTGCACACAGGACTGGCAGGAGCCGTGCTGGGGAGATACAAGCAGAAGACTGAGGACAGAGGTGGTTTCCAGACCCACCATGGGCCACCTGCGTGATCCCGGCTGAAATACTTCAGGAGTGTGCTCCAGTTCCCCTGCTGTTCAAACCAAGCTTCCCACCTCTTAAACCCTTTGAAATCTCCCAGATTTCAAACTGCAGGACAGGGACATCTCACTGGGTTTGTACAGAAACCACCATAATGTGCTTCTGATCATCCTCTAAGTGCTGCATTCCTAAAAACAACCACATTGCCCATCACTCACGCAACGAGGACAGAGCTACTCAGGGCTCTGTAGCTCAGTATTTAATGTTCATCACAGGACTGGATGTTTGGGCAGCTAAACCAATAACCAGGTTTATTAAGATGAGAAACAGGAAACAGATTCCCTGGTTTTTAGTCCTCACTAGAGCATGTCACATCCAGAGCCACCCGTGGGAGCCAGACTGCGATGGCAGCCAGGGCCAGGGACCAGCTCCAGCCAGGGCCACTGGCTTCTACAGCTGCAGGACAGCAACCAGCTCCCGTACAGACATCTAACTCCTGCAGCTTTCAGTCATTTCAGGTGCTCACATACCCCATTTTTCTCTGCTGCAGTTACCTATCAACCTTCCCAACACAGGGACTGGGGACAAAAAACTAAGCTACGGACTGTGAGGGACTCAGTCTGAGAGCAGGGACTGCCTAAAAAAAAAATAAGAAGAAGTTGGCAGTCAATTAAAATTGGTAACAAAATGCATTGTCTGAGAGGAAAAACCAACATAAAATGGAAGTCATGGCAGTTTGTCCTCCACCAGTGGTTACGGAACGGAACAAACAGTCCAGGCTGTCTTAAGCGATGCGTCACCTGGGCCTTTCCACGGGCTGGAACTGATTCTGAAATCATGCCTTCGGTCCTGCAAGTAGGAAATACTCTCCGTGATTCCTACCATTGCACCTAGTGCTTCCCCTGCGGGGCAGCAGAGGATGTGCAGGAGTTAGCAATCCCCAAACCAGTGTTTGCTTTTAATTAAATCCTTCCTCCCCACCTTGTTCAGGACCTGCCAGGATGAGGCCCCCAGAACCTCACATGCAGGCCAGGAGTGAGGAAGCAGGATTTATACCACACAGCAGAGGCATAAATCAAGTTCATAAAACATGTTATTTCCAGCTGTGCTGTTATACATACTGCTTTCGAGAAGCAGCAGGAGCTGTTCCCTTTCCCCATACTGCTGCTTTCAATATGCAACAAAATGGTTTAAAAGCCTGAGATGGCACTAAGGATGTTTTAAGAAACTGCCACACTTTAGAATTTATTTTTTTTTTAAGAGTGGAAACTGGAAGAGGAGGGTCAGGCAATAAAGATCTCTCCTTGTTAGGTATGAGAACCTTAGCTGCCAAAATTGCTCCTTGCTATTCTTGTCACCAAGAAATACTCTTCCCAGAAAAACCTGGGGTAGTCCAAAGAAAATTCATCTTGTTTTTGCTGCAGCTTTTCCTTCTGTTTCCTGAAATAAACCTCACAGCATGGTGACAGTGGATGCTAGTGGTGGCGGGTGCATTAAGAGAGCGGTGCCACCCAAGCCACACACCTCGTGCAGCAGAGGTGACCCGAACTGCTCTGCATCTCCAGACGAGCACCTTTCTGGGGCTGCTGATGGAGCCAGTGGTACCTCCCCCTTGGCTCCCAGGAGCTGAGCTTGCTGAGGAAAACATCCTCCCCCGAGGGTGCCTTTTGTGCTGAGCAGGTTCTGGAAAGCAGCTGAACCTTCTCAGCTGCTGTTTCCCTGGTACTCGCTGTAGCAGCCTCTTGTCCTTGGGGCGCAGGTTCTCCCACAGCCAGGACCTAGGAACCAGCCTGGGCAGCTGGTGGGGATACTCGAGTGCTTTCCTTATGTTCCTCAGTCCTACCACGGAATGAGACCCAAAAGAACCGTGTACAACGCGCAAGCCACCACCTTGCTCTCCGTGGAAGTTAACAGACCTGAGACAGGGCTGAGCAGCCGGACTCCTCCAAGCCTGTCCCCACACGGTGACAACGCAGGACCAGACCCAGACAGCCAAAGCACAACTTCCCACGCCCTGTGCTGGGCCAGAAGGGCTGACACCAAAGATCTCAGAGTCACGGGTCCAGGTGGGAAATTTTCTAAAACGGCAGGACCTCTCAAGAGCTTGATGAGCTTCTACATCAGATTTATTATCTCTTTGCAATCATCTGCTCTTCTCATCTCAACCTGATTTGTTTAAATAAACAACCAGCATGGCTTCAAGTGCCATTTCACCCGTTACACGAGCAGCTCGAGAGCTGGAGAGGCAGGAAAGGGAATAAGAGAAAACTGATGAGGAGAGAAGAAAATAATAAATAAGACCAAAAGAAAGAATGAGCACCCTTAGGGTGATAGTCAGCATTCTAGCTGAGAGGTCTGTGGGTACAGAAAAGATTATTTACATTGAACTATGAATTTTAAAAGTAATATTATATAAGCCTTCCAGCTTTAACAATTAAAGGGAAAAGTAATTATAAGAATTACCCAAATGTTAAATGGCTTGAAAATAACTGAAATATTTCTCTCTCCCTAGTGGAATGTTTTGCACGACAAAAGGAACAAGTTTCTGAAAGATGGGTAGGGGGGGTTTATCAGTCATTTTAAAATGCAAATATTTTAATAGGTTTCTTTTAATATATATGATAATGAGCTTATAGACGAGACACAAACCACAGGCCAACTAAGCAGATGTCTTGTCAACAAGGTCTAGAATTTAGAATCATTAGGGCTCGTTTAAGAAACATACTTAGTCTGACATAAAACTGAAGCATATTATAATATTTCAAATTCACACTGCTCTGTGTGACATTTTTTCCTCATTAAAATGAAGAATGACACAGCCAGAGAGAGCCCCATCTTCCCTGCTTTGTATTTGTAGTTCAAAAGATGTCTCTAGCAAATTGTCCCAGAGAGACAAAATATTAAGCACCTTGAGTGCTGTTCTGCATGCAATTAATTTCAAGCCTTTGAAAGTTTTTAATGTGCTGTGGTGACCAGTGAAATAACAATAACTTGCCGCTTGTTGGTCCCTTCTTGTTCGCTCGCTCCTTTCCACAACCTGTCAAATCCTGTTTGACTCTGCCTGTGTCTCGGGGCATCAGTTCCTTTGCACGGTGCAGCTTTCCTGATGGAATTCCTGAACTTCTTGTTCACCTGCACCTTTGAAAAGCAAAGAATCAGCCAGACCTGAGCAAAGGAAGCTCAAGGAACGAGAACCGACACGGAGTGTTTCTGAAACTACAGCAAGTAAACAACACAGATGATCATTAAGCAAATACCATAAAAATTAGTCAAGTTACGGAGTTAATTACCCATTGGGCTGGGGTTTTGCCAATCCACTGAAATCAATAGGAGGTTCCCTAATGCCCTAAGTGGCGCTCTATCAAAGCTTAAATTAAGTTCTCTTTTAAACACACTCCTTTCTTCCTTTGGTGCACACATACGTATATCCAAAGGCAAACTCCACCCTTTGACTCCTACGAAGCAGTGAAATTTATCCGAAACATCAATACTCACATAGAATATGTTCCTTGCAACTAAATACTGCTGAGAAGCCTGTAATGTCTTGGGTAAAAGCAAAATAATAAAAAAGGACATGGTTATTTGTCCTACAGAAAAGCATAATTAAAAAGGAAAAGTGTTGTAAGCACCACTATGAGTACAAACAGGAATATTCCTAGGGGAGCAGGCATTATGGAGGCAGAACTATTTAAAGTAAAGGACAATGCTGGCATAAGAACCAACGCATATACTATTTGGCTGAAAATTAGAGAGATCTATCCAGAAGGAAGATTCAGAATAACCAATATCAGCAACTGGAGGCCAGCAATCCCACTACAGACCCCTGGGGAAAAAATTACGCCTTAGACCTTTGCTTCAACAAATACTGGAATTTTTAGCCACGTTTCAATAAGATGTTCAAGCTTCACAAAACTGAAGCCTTAAAGCTTTTAAAACTGTTTTCACCCATAAAAGTTGGCCAAAACCATTTCCAAATAATATTTTTGTCCCCCAAGCTGCAGTTTTTGATGAATAAATGATAAAATACAAGGGAAAGGAATAGATATACCTACAAACAAAGCATGTTGGCTTCAATACAACTGAAAGATCTTTGTTCTTGTTGAATTCTCATAAAAACTATTACAGACAGTAGCCTCTGTCTGGATTTCATGTGCAATACAAAGAGATAAAAATAAAAATGAAGGAGGTCAGAAGAGAGAAAAAAATGACCCTGTCTTTCTACAAAAGTTACATAACAGAATAAATTTACAAGCACTTGTTTAATAACATCCCAAAATCCAGTTGAAAATATGCATTTTATCGGGTTTCTGAAGTACCATCTTTTCAAATTATTTTTTGTGTACAAGTTCTGTCCTTGGTGAGTGAAGATTGTTTCCTGCATCAGGTACGGGCTCATCCCTTACCTTTCAGCATGACTGATTTCAGAACTGTCTCCATCCTGTCCTTTAGCACGGCGCTGAGTATGTGGCTTACAGAAAGAAAAGGCCAGACTGACTTGCCTGAGTCCCGACAGCCTCCCAGTACGGCTCCGAGCCACCCGTCACCCAGGGGAGGCAGGGAAGGGATTCCCATTAATATTTCAATCCAGATCCTCTCCTTCCTTCCCCCTGGCTTACACTGGAGGTAGGGGGAGCATATTCAGTCACTTCTGAGCAGGTGATTAAGGAAATTGCTTCTGTGGTATTTTAGTCCTAGCTTGATCCAGGGCCCCCTTTTAAATTCAAGCAACCAGCGCTTTTACCACACTTCCTTGGACACTATGGACCCTGACAACAGGACAGCATGTGTCTGGATGGAGCCTCACAGATGGAGCTTGCAGCCAGAGCAGGGAATGCTCTTGGAAAGGGGCTGCCAGGGGAAGGACAGAGACCTGCCTTTAAGGGTTCTGCAGGTGTGGGGAAGAGCTCTCACCACTCTCTTTTCACCTTCAAAGAACCGCTGACTCCCTGAGTGGGGCTGTCCCCTCCCAGAGCCAGCCCAGCACCCACACCAGTGAGGAAAGCTGCCCAGAGAGGCCGTGAGCTCTGGAACATGAACAACTGCCCAAGGAGCAACTTCTCTGCAGGATGACTTGCTGGGCATGTGCCATTGTATTTTTAACATCCATCAAACTTTCAGGGAGTTATTTTCTTTTCACTCATCAGTGTTACAATTGGTTTTATTTATTTAATCCTGCAAATGCTTACACTCCTGTGTAAAGTTAAAGCAAGTTACTACATCACAGGGCCAGCACCCAGAGTAGCACACCTATGGAAACAAAGCTGGCCCTGCTGAGCTCATTTCTGTTCTTGTGTTTTTGCTTCAGTTGTAACTCAGGGAAGAAAATATTTTGGGCCACATTGACTAATGCACAGATAATATGTTAACAACCTTTCCAATAACAGACTATTCGCCTCCCAGTCTTTGCAAACGACCTTCACAATCTATCACCTGAGCTCCAGAGTCACCGGCGGCTCACAGCCAGCACTGAAGCTGCAGCAAAATCCCGTGGCAGACAATATGGGATGAGACGGCTTTAGATCATAGCAGATCAGCCCACACTGTTTAATTGACATTAATCACCAATGTGGCACCACTTCACTCACTACATGAACCTCACCCAACAGTTCTGGCCTCTGGAAAACTTTAATGACCTTTTAAGAAAAATGGCTTTGAGGTTTATTCCCAGTGCAGTGAACCTGAAGAACACATGAATATTGGACAGGCTGTGCCATGCGTACGTGTGGGAGCTGCTGAAGTGTGAGGTGTACGGCCTCCGAGCATTGAGCATGAGGACACGAGGAACAGCTCCAGGGGGTTTCATGTTAGCAGTCTGCCTGATACCAAAACAATGAGATTCACATTTAAAAAGTCACCCCTGTCATTTTACAAAGTAGGTGCATTTGGATCAACCTTAGATTTAGGTTGATCTCTTGTGGTCAAGCTAAAGAAGTGCAGGGAAGGCAAATTATCTCCCAAACTCATCCCCCAGCCAAAAAAAACCCACTGTGTAAATTCAGGCTACTTACCAAGGAGCTAAGAAGCAGACATGTGTAAGATACACCAGTATTTTCTGGGTGGCACTGTCATTACATGAGCCAGACCTGGCTTGTGGAGGGATCTGATGTGGAGGTGTTTTGCATTCCATTGCAATAGCCAAGAGCCATCCAAAACTCGACTGAGCTGAAAGAGGCAGAAAAACAAAAGCATCTCCTTTGTCCCAGATGAATTCAGCTTCGTTAGTTTTGGCAGCTTTTCAAAGATCAGAAAAAAATATTTATTTGATCTTTCCCTTCTTTCCACTTAAGGTCAATGATTAAAACAGGATCAGCTCAGTGCCTACACCTCCCGTTCACAGGCTGTTGGATAAACCTACTAAGTACCATTTTGACAGCTGTGAAAAGAAAAAGATACCAAGACTTTTTATAACGGCTTTACAGAATGGGGAAGATTGTTGCTTTCTCAGGTAGTTAAAAGCTTGGCCCATGAGGCAGAACAATTCTGTTCTAATCTTCTCTCTGCAATAGCCCCACTTGTTGTCACCCAGGAAGTCACTCACAACAAATTTCAGAGACACATGTCACCAGCTCAACACACAACCCAAATTCAGTCCCCACTGAGTAACCATCTGCAGAAGAGCGCGGGGGCAGCTGGTTTCCCTAGTGGCAGAATGCATGGAAATATGGAAAAGAGGTTCTTCATGAAATAAGCAACCAGTCTCATGCAAAAAGTAGCACCTGACATGCCTTGTCCTGCCATTACTTACGGTGCTGATTGTGAGAGTCCAGACAGATACATCAGTCCTTGAATTGCTCTCGGTTTTGAATTCCACGCTGTGTAACTGCTGCTAAAAACAAACAAACAAACAAAACCACAAATCAAAACAAAACAAAAAGATAAATCCTAAAGAAGATGTATGTTTAGATAATGTGAAGCTTGAAGAGAGTATTCACCTGTTTCAAACCCTATTTGTGTAATTCTCTAGAAACGCTTAAGCAGACATCACTGGGGAGTGGGAAAAATATCCTATTATCAACTTCAGAGATTTAAGGATTAGACTGAATCCTCTAAGACTATTTAGAATAAAAAAAAAAACAAAAAACAAAAACAAATCCAACTTTCCCTCTGCTCTTGTAATGGACTAATTCCATTTAGAAAATCTTCCTCAAAAGAAACACAATCTTTCTTTCAGGCGAAAAGAAAATAATTCATAACTGAGCAGGACAGAAATGGGAAATATGGTCCGGGAGGACCTTAGAGTGGCATTGGGTTCCTTACAGAGCCTTCCGATGTTTCAGTGGGAAAAAATATGGTCATCTTGTTAAAATGTTCAACAATAATGAGCAATTCATTCAGTCTTATTAGGATTTCAAATACTCACCAGACACATGATCATTATCATACTGCAACCGGGAATACGAATCTCTGCTTTGCAGCCTAAGAAACTTCAGCGCCAAGAAGTTTCCCAAACTGTAGTACAGAAGTGCATTCCCCAAAAATACATTCTTATCATGTCACGTGCTATGAAGCTAGAAATTTAGAATAACTTTTCCTGATTCATATCCATAGTTAAATATAAAAAGAGAAAGTATAGTAAAAAGCTTAAAGACAGGAAGGCTGTTTGCTCACACTGCAGATGAACACGAACACCAGCTCCAGCCTGCTGACGCTAACGCTGGAGCATCCTGTTGAGTTCTGCTTCAGCCACAGAGCAAGCTTTGATTCTAAACTGACCGACCGTAACACTGCTGAGTCTGATTTATTTAATGAGATTTCTCTTTTACTGATACAAAATTGGATGCCTTCTTTTAATCTGAACTGAAAAATATGAAGGGGAAAGATTGATTCTTAAAACAAGTGGGGAGGTAAATCCAGGTGAATCTAGGGAGAAAGGCTCCTTTCTGGCGTGTCAGTTCTTCACTCCTGATTTTTCCAAGTAAACACTGAGCAGCTTTATGACCATAAAGAGCCAAATCAACTCTATTTTCCCCTTCTTTACATAACAGAAAATAAAAAACTTCCCCCCTCCCAAAGAAGCACAAAGCAAGAGAACAGAATCCACCTGTTACTCTGTGTGTATGAGAGAAAGAAATAGCACAAATAAAGGAGAAGTCAGGGAATGGAGTGGCATGTCTGAGATTCCTCTGTACAATGACTTGCACCCAAGAGAAATGCCTTGCTATAAAAATTCATTTTAAGAACTACAAAGAACAAAGCTCTAACACAAAAAAGTTGAAAACATTTCATTATAAATACTGCAATAACACGGTGAAGCACACAACTGGCCTAACTGGCAACACCAACAGCTCCTCTGCATTAGTTGCATGCAAACTCATTACAGAAAACTTCAGCTATTAGTCCCGTCCTAGTCCTATTTAAATGAATAGGAAAATGCTAACAACTTCTTTTTAATCAAAAGTCAGATCAAATACAAATAAAAATAGCATAAAAATTCTTACAGATCTTAGTGTTTGGGGGAAAACCCCACGGTGACGATTGCCACGGTTTAGGTTCAGCTTAGTTTGGTGTAGGTCTTAGGATTCAGAATAAAGCTTGGCTTCCAAAGTCAGTTATATTTATAACAATACATTGGGTTCATCCCCAGATGTTGTTTGCACGTGTTTGATGACACTATATGTAATAAGTTTTGACCACTTCAAGAATTTCAAATAGGTATCCGAGAAACACGCCATACACAGAACTTCATATTCCCAGCTGTTGCAAAGTCACTGGAACTTCTGAAAAAATCTCCAGGAGAATAAAATGAGGAAATAGTTCTTTTGATTCCATTTTAGTAAATAAAGAAAAATGGTACAAAAACACATTAGAGACACCAAAATATTGATTAAGCTGCTATGAGTAAGCTTTTGAGAAGCCAAGGTAAAGAAGTTCTAATAATCAAAAGAAAGTCTATTATAGCAAAGCGTTATGGTATCAATACCTGTTAATGAGCAACTTCAGCAGCTACTTGCAGCAAAAAGAAATCATCTGTCACTTGCAGAGAGCTGTCGGCCTCCAAGGCATCTGAAAAGTAGAGTAAGATTATAGGAAAGTAACTGACTTGCTAACAAAGCCCTGGCCACCCGCTTACCAGTGGAACATTTGAGATGACCAGGGGCTTCGGTAGCCAAAGCGGGTCCCAGGCTGACACTGGGGTTTGCAGGTGCTGACAGGCACCACGGCGAGAGCATCACCTCCTGCTCAGCAACTGAACAGCAGCAGCAACTCTAAAGTCAGCATCGAAAACGGTATGTCGGATTTGGCCTCAAGAGATGAACAGGATCTGACCTAATTAGTGCTCATCCAGGACTGATTTAGATTTAACTTGGCCAGAAACTGAGTCAGCTCGTTTACTTCCAGCTGAAATTTACTTTCAGCTCCTTTTGTGTGACTTCGTTCATATTCTGCCAGCAGGATGTGCAGAGAAAGTCTTTTCTTCATTGCCCGTACAAAAGCTAAAGCCCTGGCACAAGCCCGCACGTCCCCACACACATCATCTCTGGTACCTTTGGGGTTTTGCTGTGATTCCCTACATTTGAAACAGCAGAAACCTCAAGGTCATCCTGAGGAAGGAAGAAGACGCTACTTTGGTGGGTCTTTCTGGTTCTGCACTCACTCCAGCCACCGCTGGCTCCAGCCCGTGTTCGGCTGGGACTGGTGGACTCTGTCTCCAAAACCAGAGACTGTGGAGGTCTCAGTGCCACATCTGGATTCCTCACTCTCTGTGAAGGACTAATTTGAAAACACAGAGATTTGTCCCACTATTTTAACAATATTGACAGAAATAAACACCATCAAAAAGCAGACACCCTCCAAAAAAGGTTCTGTGCTAACCTTTTTTGTTCAGAAGACAAAACTAATAAAATCGATCTTTAATTAATTTTTTCCTGTTCTTAGGAAAATAGAGGTTAACCCACTAGCCATGCAAAGTTCAAATTTCTAAGTACTTCTACTTCCAAAGAGAAAATACAAATATTTATAAAGCAGCAGTCTCAGCGCAAACCCTTTCATTATCTGGAGGATTTTAGAAGACTGCATTCTTCAGTATAATAAAGACAGACAACTTAGTGAAAATACATGCAAATAATATTGATGTCCCCTAAAGATGTTTTAAATTTTGGCATTGATTACTCTACATTTGTATTATCTTTATGACTTCTTATATATTATGCAATTTCACTGAGATAAAAGTAATTCCCCATCCAATTGATTTTTTTAATCATAAAAGTTATTAGTATTTGTGGTTTTTAATTTTTATGGCTCACAGTCTTTAAGTGAGCATTTTATAATTGCTGATTAGATGAAGACTACAGAACCTGTTATAACGTGTCAAGAAAAACTAATTGTTAAGAAACAGATAAAATAATTACTCTCATTCTTTGGGACTACGTATGAGGTTTGGAGCACGAAGCGGCTCTGTGCGTTGCAGCGTACGGGCTGGTAGAGGCTGGGCTGGGAGATGAGCACCCAGAGTGACACCCCTGGCATGGCTGCTGGGGCCTTGCTGCATTGCCTGCGATCACCTCCATCAAACCCTCCAATGAGCCACAAGTCTTGGGGTTTAGGTTTCTCGGAATGAAGCCCAGTGGGAAGTCAGGGAAGCGACTGTCAGTGTCCGTGCCCAGCATTGGGAGCATCGGCTCCACGGGAATCGGTGATTCCCAGTGCCCCCAGGGCCGTGCTCACATCTCCCTTTTGTCTGCTTCCACCCCTGGAAAGAACAGGCAGACCCTTGAGCAGTTTCTTTTGACCTGCAGTCAGGTTTCATCCCCCTGCCCAAGGCACATGGCCATACTGGACCGAAGGATGGCATGGGGAAGGAGAGGCTGCGGTTCCACGCCCCTCTGTGTCCTTGGTTCATTGCACGATGGGTTGGAGATGGCGGGAGCTTTTCTTCTGCTGGATAAATGGAAGCTTTTAACAGGGTCCTTGTACTGGAACATTTAGGAAACATCATGGGCTCTTCATTAGCGTAAATGCCAATACATAGCACAGCCACAAACATAAAAGAGCCAAAAACTTTTAGTAAGAAGGATGGAGGGAAAGGAAAGAATCAATACTTTTTTTCATTTCTGCTTCATTTAATTTAAACATTTTACATCTCTCATTTGTGAAGTGAATACCAAGTGAAAAACCTGAGCATTAAACTGCACACATAGAGCAATCAAGTAAACTGCAGGCTCGTTTACACTTTGTTTGTAAGTTCTTTCCCACAGCCAGAACTAGGCAGACGTCTCAGAATGAGCCCAGTGGGACGAGCCCACACCCGGGCCACCCCATCCCTGGGTCACACACAGCTGCTGCTTCCACCCACGGGAATGTGAGTGCAGAGCAACACCCGCAGGGTCCATGAGAAGAGAGCCTTTCAGTCACAGCCTGGCCATCTGGGTTTGGGTTTCTGGGAGCTGGGGGCGCAGCAGCAAACACCCGGGAAGAAGCAGTGCTTGGCAGGAGTCACCACAGGCACTCCCTTGTTCCCTCAAGGAAGGGCATGGCTGCAGAGAGCTTTCCGTCTCAGCTAGAGATACCGTGACAGCACCGAGCCCTCTGAGGGCAAAGCCAGCCAGAGGACGAAGATAATGGACCAAGATGTAACATCTTCCCAGGTGCTAACACTCATGGGTCTTACGCTCCAGGCTGGCCCACTCGTGAGCAACACAGGCCATTTCTGTAAAGCCATGGTGCTTACACCACTGAGCTTTACTCACCTCGTCGTTTCTTTATCACTTTCTTCTTGAAGGAAATCACCTCCCAAATTTTTAACCTGGCAGGTAACTTTGGGCCAAATCGTGGTCACACCAGTAACCTGACCAGTGTCGTTCATGTCTTCTACAACCAAATGCTCCTCTTTGCAGGAAAAAAGTTTACACCATTAAACAGTAGCTGAGCAGTGCAGGGTAACTCTGAAGCCCCATACCGTGAAGAATACATCTCTCCCTAGTCAATAGCTCTATTGATTCCTCATGGTAAAGACAACCCCTCCAGTCTAGTTAAGTAAAATAGTTTTCTTAAACAATTGTCCATTTTTTTATGCTGTATTTTAAATTGGGAGGGAGTGGGATTTGTATTTATCTAGGAACTATGTAGAAAAACTGAAAAATAGGGATAAAAATGAAATATTTTTCCCTAGGAGAAACAATATCCATGTAAAATGTCCCTTATGTTCTCTCTTTCTTGTGTTCCAGTGCAGAGGTTCAGCAAGTTCATTCCATGGTATGAATACAGAACTGATGCCAAAATATTTATGTGGCCCGTAACTTACAGACCCATTGCACCAGCTAATCATAAGCATTACTTTTTGATTGTTTTGACAACCAATTTGACAACAGCACTGCAGAGAAATACGAAATATTTTGCGCATTCCTCATTGGTTCAACTTCATTTTTCAAAAAAACAAATGAAAAATTTAGAGTGAGTGCTCTCTGCTGAGTCTCCATCACATGACACTAGCTTTTCCCCATTTGTTAAAAACGCGATTGCTGCTTTTAATCAGGGGCCAGTCTGAACATCGCAACGCCCTGCGGAAAGGGAACGCTGTATTAGGAGACAGTTGTGTTCTGAGCAGCAGAACCGCTCCCTGGCTGGGCTCACGGGGCTGCAGCACCTTCCCCTGGAGAGCACAGCCCCGCGGCGCTTGCTGTAACTCTGCCCCGATGTTCTTGGAACACCACATCCATGGGCAAAAGCTGAGCTCCAGGTGGTCAGATATATTTTGACCTGTAGAAAGAGAGAAGGAATAAAATCGAAATGCCACCACCCAGACAAGTCGATGTTCTCCTTTCTCTAAAGCTCCTTATGTCCTCCTCCTAAACGGACACTTCTTTAATGATATTCTCTGAAGGTGTTGCAGTCACACTGCACTGATCCTGCCGACTGACCTCCTGACATGGCAAGCTCAGAGGTACACGGGCTTTGGGTTCCCTGCTCCGTCTCCTCCATCACAACCCCACAAGTGCAGCTTTGCCCTTCGCACTTTCTCTCCACCAATTTCTCCCAGGAGTTTGTTGCTGCTGCTGCTGACAGCTTGTTTGGGGTTAGATCACATCCACAGGCTGGGTGCCTTTAGGAGAGCCTTCTGAAGATGAGGGGATATTTTGAGACCTTTCCCCATCCACTGAAAGATGCTTCCCGTCAGTAGGAAACATTTAAAGAGATATTATCCAAGTTACAGGTCCTAGCCTTAAGAAAAAAAGAAACAAAGAAATGAGAGACATAGCTAAAGAAGATTTTCTTAACCTTGACATTTCCCTCACCAAGCCATATGCTGCAGCTTCTCAAAGCGTATTGTTGCAGCACAGGGAGAACAATGAGTATTAGTTGAATAATCAGGATAGATTATCAAAATATATAAAAACAAAGTCTGTACCCTACAGCAAGTCGTAAAGAAAAGCAGCCATCTGGAGCCTAAGAAATATTTCTAGCTTTGTCAGTAAGACTTTATTATAAACACACAATATAGGCTGCTAATTAAAAAAGCTACAACTAAGCATTCTCGCTCTCTCCAGGGATTTTTTCCATACATGCTTTAACATTCAGAACTAGGAACTTCACAAAGAGATGTCTAAGGCTCCGGGGTCTTTGATTCCCTTGCTCACACCCAGCAGCCAGAACAAATCCGGACCGATAAGCACCAAGGAGCCTGTCCTCAGTCCTGCCCAGCTCTTGTTTCCTTCCTGGTTGCCAGAACCTTCTACATGGCTTTATGAAAACTAACAAACACAGAAACTCAGTGAGGAATGCTGACAAGGACCACAGGTTCCTGAGCCACCCTTGTGTTTTTCTGAGGTTTTCAAGCCCAGTGATTTGTGAGTAATGCAACAGCAAAGACAAAGCAAAGGAGCTTGTTGATACCTGCAGAAAGGACAGCCTGAGAGAAAGGTATTGAAGGATTAAAAAAAAAAATCAAATTATTCTCCATTTTCATCTAGACAGGAAGGAAAAATGCACACTTTTTTTACCTGAGTGGGAAATTTTGCTCCTGCCTTTACTGATGATGCTGAAGTTTTATGTTTAACTTCTGGTCAGGAACATACTTTCAAGAATCACATAATCCTGCCCAATACATGCCTTTTGTGTTGCGTTTAGCACTTTCAGCGTGAGCAGTCATCTTCATAAAAAAGTATACAAAGAATCAGGGCAGTATCCTTGCTCTTCTGACTGATAGGAAGCTTATGAGCACCTGCCGTGCTCTTCCAGGCAAGCTGCTCTTCAGTGCTTACGGAGACAGATGTCTCCTTTCTTCACAAAACCTTGATGTTAACATTTGCTTTCCATTCTGTTTCCTACTCTCCTTTACAAACACATGTACCTCCAAGAGTTTCAAAGTTCTCTACTTCCTCAGCTGTAGCATTTTTAAACAGCTAGAATAACCATTTAGTGCTAGAATAACCATTTAGTCGTGTCACAGTCACTGGCCAAGCCAAACCAGGGCGAGCTGAACATGATGCGGACCCAGAGGTACCTCTGCTCCCTCTTCTAGATGGAGGAGACAGCATTATAAAACAGAGAGCTGCAGTGGATGTAGATCTGTCAAAGCCATCTTCAGGGTGGCTTGCAGAGTTTTCTGTCCCTCTCCTACCAGGAGATCTCAGCACTGGCCAGCAGGGAGTTTTGAAGGGCCGGACCCATATTTCCCAGTGTGCACACAGAAGAGAGGGATATCATTGTTTGCTAGAGGCATACAATAATTTAGCCATAGATACCAATAGGATTTTCTACACCAGAAGGTGCAACATCTCCACCAGAAGAAGACACAGCAAAAAGAGCAGCCCCGCTCACAGTCAGCCATGGGAACCATTAACTGTGCTGTTCGCAGGGCTTTCTGCAGATAGAGGTTCTTCATGACGTGATCAGTTTCCAGTTCAGGCTCTAGCTTAAAAAAAAAGCTTCATTTCACATGATGAAAGTTGCCCTACTTACTGAGGAGACAAGTTACTTTTTGGTCTTTTGATTTCCTGCTGGCCAGGATGTACAGATGGCTTTTGGGGGGAAGAAAAAAAGAGAGAGAAAGAAAAAAAGAAAGGACAGATGACACTGAAGCAGAGAGGAGATTAACAGGGTCACTCTCTCGCACTCCTGGGCTCTGGCTGAAGGATTCCTGCTTCTTCCAACTGTGAGCAGCGAGAGATGACAGACCCATCGCTCAATGAGAAGTGAGTTACGACTCTGCCGTACGCACTCACTTGGCTGCTTTCCATCGCCTCGGCTCCTCAGGAGGAGATGGCTCATGGGAAAGCGCGGCTTTGATGTTTCACTGAATTTTCCTGCGGAACATATTAGACACGAGGCGTATCAGATACAAGTTCAAAGCATCCAGGCTAAATTCACAGTTGGTATTGATGATTTTCTGCACTGCTTCAGGTGACATTCCAAGCAGGTTATTTGATGTCTAATAAGCATATAACCAAGACTATCCCACTAGGAACAATAGGGCTTGTGTAAAATGATGTCGAACATGGAGTCACACCAGATTTGACAGCTATTAGGCTAAGACACCCACAGAATTACCTAAGAGATTTGAGTAGTGTGCAGGCATCTTCACTATGCCAAGAGGATAACAGAAGTTGTGCAAGCAACACAGAAATGTGGCAAAAGCTGCCAAAACATGTCATGTGAGATGCAGGACATCTTACACGTGGCCTGAAACTGATCCTTGAACTGAGTAACTGCAATGCAATATGGTTAAAAACCCCTCTACAAAACTGGCATGGAAAGATGCCATATTCATAGGACAAAAAAAAAAGTGAATCCTGCAGACTATATTGCTTTTTGTCTTGTATTTTATCACACTGTCTTTGCAAGGAAAGGATTGTGCTCACCTATATTCACATCCTAGTGAACATCAGATCAAAAGTAGATCATGCGAAGTAGTTTCTTGTTTGAAGAATAAAGAACACATTTTCTTTAAGGCTTCAATCTCTAATTATATATATGTCCCTTCCAGGTTCTAGCAAGTTTCTAGGGATAGAGAGAGAAATTCAGGCTTCTACAAGCTTTTGGTCTGGCAAAGAGCTTCATGGCATAATGCTGCCGGGCTCACATCAGTCCATATGAACAGATGGAGTTCCAAAAACTCAGGCAGATTTAATCTTCAGTTCAATTTGTATCTTCCATAAACAAACTCGCCATCTGCTGACAGAGCCAAAACAACCTGCTCCCAAATCCCACCACCCTCTCGGTCCATGGCTCACTCCTGAGTCCTGGGCACCATGGCCTAGAAGAGAGCAAGGAAAACTGGTTCTCCTTACCTCCAAGAATCTCTGCTGGCTTTTGTTTTCCTTGCCTAAGTGCCAGCCTTGTCATGTGAAGGGTTGGTCAGGATGCAGAGACGCAATCCATGGAATCTCCTGAGATGCTGCAGGCAGGGAATCCGAGGGCATTCCCTTCCAGTCAGCCCCCAAACCTTTCAGATGGGGCTGCCACCCCCAGGGCTCTCTCCTGCCACTGCCAGGCAGGAAAGCTTACAGCATCCTCTGCTTTGGGTGCAGGTACATGAATGGTTAACCAAGGAAGGGGCATCCTGGTTTGGTGGAGCCGTTTGCAGTGTGGCTGTTTGCTTTCTGCTCCGTGCCACAAAAACATCACCTTCATCAAATGAATGTCCTCTCAAGATCTTAGCTCTTGCTAAGAGCTGCAGGAATGGCCAATGGATATCAGTGAGTAAATCTGGTGAGAGGTGGGCAAACACTGCAATTAAATGTCTGAGTACCTCTCATTTTGCTGACTTTGTTGTGAATTACTCAATGAGATTCCACAAAACACTCCATGTGAATCCACCAACAAAATGAGTGTCAGCAGAGATGACAAAGCACCCAGGAACAGCCCAAAGAAATATGGATTCAATGGCGTTAAAGGACTGTGCATCAAACCCGCTTCCTCGTTTCTTCCTGTGCCACAGGAACACAGGCCTGAAAGGGAATGTGATGTGGGACACGACGGGCCAAGTTCTGCTGACTGTCAAAGTCAATCATAAACCTCCCTTTGGCTTAGGGATGGAGAATTAGAAGCTCTAAAATAATATGAAGTAGTAATAGGTGTCCTTAAAAACAGCAGTGTAACTTTCACTTGCAAAGCAGACAACTTCCAAGAGATTGCCTGGTGCCGAAGTCAGAATATAGTGTTTCAACATCTCTCAGGGTAAGTGAAGCCTTAGACAGAACGGCTGCATCTCTGGAGAACGGCAGGTTGTATTTCTTTCTTCATCTGAAAGGTGATTTCATGCTTCAGGAAGTAAAGAAAGTTTGGGCACTGACAATATAAATGCAGATGCCTCCCATAATGATTGACACCAGAGGTTGTGCAAGTGGAGTTTCATTTCTACTCCCAGTAGATCATGCAGCCAAGCAAATTAACATCTCTTTAGGAATTAGAAAGTCAAAGTTTTGACAGCTCTGGCTCCCCTCCTTGAAATGGGTTCAGTTCAGAAGGCCTCCTCGAGGTCTGATCTGCTCCTCACAATTATCTTTTTTAATAGACACTATGAAAGCCAGTGACACTCAAAGCGTACTGTCACAGAGAAGCGAATTTCTTTCCCTGCAAAGGACATAAGTGGCAATGAAAGAAACTGACTATTACATACAGCAAGCAGCAAAACACTCTGTCATAAAGAAGTATTAATTTCATAGAGCTGTCAGAAAACTGTCTCTGGCCCAATCCTAAATGCACGTGTCAAAACAAGAGACCTTCCATTCTGGAAGAATAATGCTGTTCATGTAGAAGATAAGCGAAGGATATTCCTCACGAGTTGCTTTTGCAATTTGTGCTCTCTTACCAAAGGGGAATTTTCCAATACAATAGAAAAGCTATTGAGCTACAACCCAAATATTGTGACAAACAGTAAAAACTACAGCTCAGCATTTTCCCCTGCTGTGCATATTCAGACATGTGCCTGACTTCTTCTTGAATAAAGGTATATAAAATATAATGCAGTATTAGAATATCAGTAGGGTATCTATCACTGAGACCCCCAGGGACAACCAGAGCTCTGTTCACAGACCCACTGAGCAGCCCCGCTCAGGGCCCCAGACCTTCACAACAGAATCCAAATCGGGTCTTTCTTTAGAGTGTCAGTCATTCAGTGCTTCTACTGCCGCAGACAGACAGAGAGATGATGTACGTGTATCTTTTACACTTTTGTCTTCAGGAAGGAGAGTGGGCAACAGAGGAACAAAGCACAAATACAAGGAAACAAAATGGCTCTATAAAAAAATCTACAGGAAATAAAAATCGACAGACATTAACATGGATGGGGCTGAACACCTCACCAAACAATCGGCCTACGACGTGCCTGAAAACCCTGTGTCTGAGCAATAAAACCAGTAAATATTATTTATGTGTATCATACTGATCTTTTCATCCCGTAAAGTCCTGAAGCACCTCACAAGCACTAGGCACAGAAATCCATGCATCACACCAGCCATTGAAACAAAGCAATAATTCTAAATAGCTTAAGGAATTACTAAAACAAGAAAATACCAAATTATCAGTTTTAGGAAACTGACCAAAGCACCAAGAAAAGGATTCAGTAGAAATCAGCTAAAAATTTTATAACAGTGACAGCATTTTTTTTTCTTTTTCCTTCTTTCCTGATTCACTTTTTGTTACTTATGAATATTCTTGGGTAAGATTCAAAACCAGACTCTCCCCCTTTGGTTTTCCCAGGGCAGGAACAGAGAGCGTGATTGATGTCCTGATCACTTGCTTATAGCAAAAAACTAACCTTCTGTATTGCTAATTTTGATCTGAGATGGAAAACCCAAAACTTATTAACTCTTTCCTTCCCTTTTTCTTCTTGTCATATTAAAGGAACTTCAGACTCCATGTCAGAGGAAGGAAGGAGGGAGATACGAAAGAGAGTGGGAGTTCATCAAAAACCCCATCCTAAGCCAGTTCTCCTTACAATTCAGGAAAGGTGAACTTCTGTCAACCACTACAGGGAACTACAGGAGGAAAAAAAAAAAAAAAGAAAAAACCAGAGAGCTAGATTTGAAGGAGGAGTGCCCCATGGTGTCACTCAGGTCAGTGCTCTTTCCTTTCCTTCTACTTTCTCTGGGGTTGACATTTTCACGGGACCCCAGAGGGAAGCAGGTCTCAAGGGGGCAGATAGAGCAGCTCATCAGACTAAAACAGAAGCTCAGGTCCCTGCCACCACCTCCTACCCAAAACTGTATTGACCTCTGTGAGAAAAGATTCAGCAAAAGCGCATCAGTCTGTTCGTCCTGCTGGAGGTGACACAGAACCGAGAAACATTCGCTCGGGCAGAGCACAAAACCTTTCCCAGGTGAGTGGCCAGCCCTGCTCCCAGGAGAGGAGACACACATTCAACCTGGGAGACAACAGAAAGGGTAACATCTCAGCCCTGGCTAAGCATGTGCTGTGACGCCTGCGCTAGAAAGGGGCTGCATTACCTTCTCTGACAAACTACTGCAAATTTATTTACAGCAGAACATGCTTACTGCCCGATTACAGTGCTGACTAGTGTGCAGCCTTGGGATGACCAAAATCACATCATCAACAAATCCCAAGCCATTTTGTTCATCTCTGTAATTGTCCACGTTTGGCAGGCATCCATTTTTCAATATGGTGGGATTCCCCTCAAAGACTAAAGAAGTGAATGGAATTAAAAAAACCCTCCCACCTGTTTAATCCTTCAATTTTACCTTTTTTTTTTTTTTTCTCTCCAACAGTCCTTAGGAAAAAACAGAGACTAAAGAGGAAAGCAGCAATAGCCACAGGCAAATACACGTCCCCCTATTTTTGCAGGATGACTGGGGGACTGTAGAAGTGAGGTATGGAATATACCCACCTTCCAAAATCCAGGTCAGCTCTTTCTCCCTGAATAGTTTTGCAGCCTGCACTCGGGAAGCTTTTAGCTGAGCTTCATCCATGTTTTGTGCATTTCCAACCTCACACACCCACCACCTGGAGAGGCGATTCTAAGGGCACAGCTGGGAAACACCATCTCAAGAAACTAGTCCTTTTTTTTTTTATATGCCTGAGCTGCTCTGAATCTGAAACACGCTTTTATTGCAGCACAGTGAAACCTAGTGACAGATGGTAATAATCACTTAAAAATAAATCTCCTTTACGCAACCAGCTTTTACATTCACTCAACAAATCATTAAATCTCCAATACAGTTGTGTGTTGTGCATTGCAGACACCGCACTGCCGGGCATTTCCCTTCAAAAGCTCTCGTGTCACTCACCTGTCATCACCCCCAGAGATAATGGGCAAAGCCTCAGTCCTTACAAAGTCCATGACAGAACTCCACTCCTCCTTCAGCGAGGACTGGGATTTCACCTAAAAACCCCACTCAGCATGGAAATATTAAATTAAAAGTATACGTTAAAATACTTCGGGCTCTGAAGAGGTGCAGCTTATGAGCTAATCATTGTGAGTGAAGCTGTGAAATGGCCCAACACAGCCAAACGTAAACCTATCAAAGCTCTACCCGTCTCACCTGGGACTGCCTCTGATGGTGCACGTGCATCTCGGCACGGGAAACCTTCTTGCAACAGACTCAGCTCTGCAGCACAAGGGCAGTGGGGACAAAGTCACTGTACTTGGATTTATTTATCCAGTCTAGACTCAGGAACCAGCAATCTTAGTAAAGAATCCGTATATATGACTTAATGGAATAATCCTGAAGATGCACACACTTCTCTGAAAACTAGCTCTGGCTAAAATTCATCAACTAATCATAAATCGCTCTACAAAGAGGGAATAATTTTCTTTACTTTGCAGGTGGCAACACTGGGGCTTATATAGGCAGCCCTTTTTTAAATAAAATAAAATAAAATACAAAGTCAGAAGCAAAAGTGAAAAGCGAGCAGTCTGTTCCCACAGATCAGAGCCCAGCAAGACGATGATGAAGCCAACTAAGCCACAAAAAGAAAATAAACTCAGAAAAACTGATGAAGCAAAGGCCAGGGTAAAGCAGTTTTTGTAACAATAAACTGTGTTCTCCTTCCCTCTGTGAAACTAAAAGCCTGCTGATCCTTAACGCCACACGTATGTGCAAGCATTTACACACGTCACACTTTCCTACATGTAAGCAGCAGTGATTGCAGCACCAGGAACATGCACTTCAAAGCACCGAAAGGAAGCGTTCCCAGAGCCGGTGTCACACACACACAGATTTCCTGCCACTCCTCAAGCATCTCCCCTTCCAGGTTTGCTAAAAGGTTCAAGCATTGCCAAGTTTTAAGAGGGGTATGTAGTAGCTCAAGGAATTTAATTATTTAAAGCTTAAAAGACAGAGCTATTAACCAGCACCTCTCTGACTCCAGGAGGTTTGAGGAAGCCAGACCCTTCTTGTCTCTACAGCAACATTCTTACCAAGGCATAAAAATGAATGACATGTTCTAGATCTTCTTAAAAGCTATTTAGAGGTAGACTAAGTAAGTATTGCCATTTTTAAAGGCAACTCCTTCAGAAACACACAGTATTTAGAACAAATTAATCTAGCTATAAAAGTACAAGAACAATGAATCACCTCATTTCGCTGACCAACAGGTCCTTCAACAATCTCAAAGTACAACAGAAAAAAATAGCAGATGGGTGTCCCTTACGCCTGAAGTGACTAACCTGAGCCCTGTTAGCTATCAAGGTCAGGAGGGATTTAAAAGATTTTCTGTATTTTAGAAGATATATGTCAATGTTGAGAAGAGTTGGCTTCTGTGTTTCATTCTTATTTCTCAATTAGCTTTTTTTGAACTTATTGTATATCAGTGTACTTCAGCTTCTCATCACCTCTTAATCAAATTGCTATTTTATCACCTGCCACAGAAATAAAACACCAGGAGAAATCAATAGTCAGAGAGGAGGGTCAGGCAGGGGTCAGCCCTGGATAAGCAGTATGTCTGTCTTATTCATACCACAGCATGAGATAAACTCCAAGCTATGGATCTGAAGAGTCAAAAAATGAACTCATAAGGGAAAAAGGATTCGATTTAATTTGGCTGAGCAAGTTGCATTAATTGCTTAAATAACTACAACTGGCTGAAGTTTGCAATTTCCCATCACTATTTTGAATTTCAAGGGAAAAAAAGGCCAAATAAATTGTTTTGATGGTTTTGGACAACATTGTCTCTATTTTTCATCCAGCTCTATAGAATATGACATTTAAATGACAGCTGCTGTTCTTCCTTTCTTCTAACAAATCGAGTGCCAGATACACATACCTGGAATCTGTAAGGGTCACCCTTTCCTCTGGGGATTTTTAGGCACATTTAATGACCTGCAAGCAGACCATTTCCCATGGGTGGGGAGCATACAGGGGATGCTCCTAAGGTATTTATAGCATTTTTTTCGTGAGGCATGTATGCACTTACCCTGGACATGTCTACCTTTCCATCAGATGTGGCTGGAGTCAGCCCCTGGATCCAAAAGCTATGAGGTATCAGTCTCTCACATACACACTCAGGCTGTAATCTCATTTCCTTAAGGATACACCAAAGACCAAACTTAAAATTACATTCTGTGTATAACACCTGTGTTATCAGCCACAGGAGACTCCTGAGACTTTTCCAAAAGGGGGTTTTCTGTAGCACGACCGAAACACCGTTGTACTGAAAGCATTCCCATTACCAAGCCAGAGCCGTCGTCGTTAATACGCGCTGCTGCGGGGAGACACCTTCCTGAGGGACTGAATTTACCGTAACGGCAACACACCCGGGAGAGAGCGCTGAAAACTATTGCTGCTTCACTGAATCATTTCCAGGATGTTATTTTAATCTAGGTTCTGGGTCTTTTCTGCAGGAGAAAGCTCTTTGCAACAGAAAGAAAACAAATACAACCCCACCTCCCTGCCGTCCCGCTTTGCCTCACCAGTGACAGCACAACCCAGAGCCCCAACCCATCCCCGGGTCAAACCCAGAGCCCCAGCCCATCCCCGGGACACGTTCACTTTTACAGAGCAGCACTGCCAGCTGCAGACACACAGCACTCCATCACTGTCTCCTCCTTTCCTTTTTTAAAATTTTTCCCCACACAATTCCACTCTGGGTTTTCCCAGCTGTTCTGCTCGGTACCCTGTGGGAGCTGGCATTGCTGGGCAAGGGGACACGGGACAGGGCACCCTCCTGTGCCACAGCGGGACCAGGGTCCGGGCCAAACTAAATGTGCCCATTGCCATCCCGCTCCCCCCGTGCTGTGGGGCAGGTGCTCAGCAGAAAAGGCAGTTCTCCCTGCACAGAAACCAATTTGACTGCAGGGCTTTCCAGACCTGTGCTGGAGGGCTTGAACGTTTTAGAGATTTTTTTACTCCAGAAGCGTGAGCCAAGTCCAAAGTCCCTCCTGTCTCCCTCCTCGCCCCAGGGTGCTGCCGGTGCCCGCCCTGCCGTCCCCAGCCCCAGGAGGCTCCTGCAGCCACCCTGCCATACCTCTAAGCTTGTGTTCTTTACTTCAGAATGAATTCTTATTTAGAAAATTGTTAATTATGGCAAAAAAAAGAACAACTCAAGACTTCACAATAAAATCTTGGAATGGAAACAAAACATTCAGCTGACCAGAAGCCATTGCTTCGTTGCTATTTCCAGTTGAAGAAAAAAACCAACAAAACCTCCACTGTGTTTTTTTTTCTCGTGTGCACAGACAAAATTTTTTTTACAGATGCCAGCATTTTTCCCAGAACATGAAATGGTTTCCCGTGAGCTGAGCATGGGTAGGATGCCCTGATGAAATGCATCCAAAATGCCATTTTACAAGAATCCTGGAGACGCCGCAACAGCACCTGAAGGTCACGAAGTGCTGAACTCTGTGCGGGTCAGGCCTAATTATGATTTTGAGACACTTAATTCAGAGTTTTCCAGCGCTCACAGGAGAGGAGACAATCCTCGCTGGCAGAGGCCCGTTAGAGCTGGGGAGAAACTGGCCTTGCAGGAGCCGTGCCAGCCGAGACCGGGGCTCCCCCAGACCTGGCCCCAGGACGGCAGGGACCTGCCCTCCCCTCCCCGTCTGTCGCGCCCAGAGGAGGGGGACCAGAGGGAAAGGATGCTGTGAAGCTAAACCCAGCCAGGCTCTGAGCACTCAGGGGCTGCAGCTGGAAGGCATGGCAGAAATGAAACACTTCTTTATTATTTTTCTCACTCACTCAAAGAAACATCTGAGAGGAAAGCCAACGTTTAGTAGAAGTTATAAATAGATGAGAAAGCTGACTCGTTTCCCATTCAGGTGAAAGGAGTGTTTCCCGCTGGCTGCCATGTGAGCAAGCCTGGGATAACGGGCTGGAACCGCTCCTTCGGAACAAGGTCCCCAAAGCAACTGGCAAATAGACGGCTGCTATTTGCCTTGGCTTCCACCCATCCTTCACCATGGAGACAAGAGGAGGAAGAAGATAATGAATCTGTCCCAGATAAACGTCTGCATACCAATTTATTTCCCTCTGCTAACACTGAGAGCGGGAATGATTGGTAATTCTGTGGAGTGACCTCTGTGGGCTCCTCAAGCAGAACCAGACCCACAACACACCATGGGCCCGTCTCTGTCCACAAGCAGCTCCTCAGCTCCAGAGAGATCAACGCTTCAAACCACTTCTCTGTACTATCTCCAAGTACCACACTTCCACCTCACCCTACTTAATTGTTTTCACTCCCTGCAGCTGCTTTCAGAAGTCTGGTGAACTAGAGGACGTGTTTACATTTCAGATGCAAGTTTATTTCCCAAACACTCTTCTGGCGGGGCTGGGGAGAGAAGTCCCGCTCCCTGGAAGCCCACCAGCCTCCCCACACCCCAGCTCCAGCCACCCAGTGCTAAAGGAAGTTCAGCCACCGCAGACATTCGCTTTGAATAGCTCTGCGCTGCTGCGGCTGGGAAAGGCTCCGCAGGATTTGAGTATATATCAAATTAACATACCTTGTCCTGCAAAGATACCACTGCCCTGCCACAGGCATGGCTCTGCTGCCTTATCTGGGGACTTCTTCTGCCTGAAGAAATGCTTGTGCCTTCTGCTTTGCTCCTGCTTCAGCTAATGCTGAAAATACCACTCATTGTTACAATGGTATTAATTATTCCCTCTTCACCTCCATCACCCACCTACCAACACGATAAGCATGGAGCAGGCATTGTCTGTGCAGGATGGGGTCCTCCAGGCTTCTCCAAACACCTCCCGACATAGAACTGCCAGAACAGCCCCCCAGACCCACCAAAGCCCCCCTGGCTGAGCTCCCCGAGTCACTCACAGCAGCGTGGGCAGCCGGGACCAGTCATCTCTGGAGGGAGCAGCAGGGCCAAGGCTGGAGATGGCAGTGAAGGAGCTGAGCCATTTGCCCACTGCAGAAGGAGGACCCCACACCAACACGCTGCCCCTCGGAGGGAACAGTCCCCAGAAATCACCTCGTCCCAGAAAACACCACAGTCCCTGGGATGCTGCCCAGCAGCTACAGGCTTAGCTCTCTGTCCCAGGGAGGGACCTAAATACATTTTAGAATATGTCTGTGTGACTAGTCATGACACTTGGAGGCTAAGTGACACTTTTAAAAAAAATATAAAAATCCTCTCTGCACCGTGAACTAGGCAAAACGTCCCACTCAGGTGTCCTTTCCTCAGGACAAAGCACACGGAGCCCTCTAACACCCCAGTGGGCAGAGACCACCACCCACCAGATCCCACCACACCACAGGTCGCTTCCCTTCTCCGGCTGCTGTGACTTTCTGTAGGAACCTAATTTGTACTACAGTTTGAGATAAGACATACAGCAATGCTTTCACTGCTAAGAAAAACAAACCCAAAATATCTTATTAAAAATATTTCAAGATTCCTGACATGCATTCTCATTTTCCTATACTTAGCTATAAATTAAATCTGCCTGTGAATTTTCCTACTTTAATGATTCATGACTACAGAGTATGTCTTGAGCGTAGGGGAGAGGAAAGGATTAGTGATGAAAAGGAAAACACACATAACATTTTTCAGTGTCTTAAGTTTTAATCGCCAGGAAACAAAAAATAAATGAGCTATGGGCATTGTATAATTGCAATAAATTTTGAGAAATGAGTAGTGTCCAGAGAAACCCAATTAAGTTTAATAATTTTGTGCATCAGAGGCTGGGAGGATGAGGGGAGGGGGATAAATCTAACAAGTTACTGATGAATATAAAGTTTTCAACTGCAGAAAACAATGTTTAAATTAATATGACACACGGTGATACTTCTGGCTGCCTTTCTAATTGATTCTTCTTGTTAAATCAAGAGGAACTTGTATGCAATAAGCAAGTTGCTGAGAGCCCGTCCCCTGCACAGAGATAGCAGCTACCCAGGCACACTGCAGCTTACTCATTAAAGAACGGTCTCTTTTTTAATTTAGCAGGGCTTTGCTTGTGGGTTTTCTAGTTTAAGGCCCAATGTAACAGCAAGAAAAGAGCAAGGGATCACAAAACACACCAAAACTCACAGCCATCAAAAGATTTACCCACCATCTGGTTCACGTGTGTTACTTCTCCCTCCAAGTGAAGCCTGGGGCAAAGGCTCATGATGCAATGAAAGGAGAAAGCCAGGTGCTTTTCTCTATTTGCTGATTAATTCTTATACACATCACAGTAAGGACCAAGCCAATAAAAAGAGATGCTTATATTAAAGCATCACCCAAGACAAGAAATCCTTGAAATAACCATTGCCAAATGTGAAGCGCTTGATTTCATTGGGTTCTACATCAGAGCCCTGAGTTTCAAATCACTGAACACCCAAGTGAGAGGGCGTGAGAGGAGCCCAGATGTGTAAAACAACATGGAGATAGCAAAGGAACTTCTGGAATTCTGCTGATCACAAACAAAAGCAGAGTGTAACAAGGCAGAGGTGTCAAACACACATCTGGAGCATCGCTCAGAACCAAACTGCCTGGTTCAACTCACCGAGGATCCAAGGGTGTCACATTATGTGTCAGCGCTCGTGATCGTTCCATTCCTCGTACAGCAAAGAGGAGGAAACGCAGACAGCGTAAGACCAGAGCTGACAATAGGGAAACCTGTCAAGTTTTGCCATTCCATCTGCCCCATTTTCTGTCTCCAGTAACGCAAACCGACACTGAACAAAAATGGAAGATCATTTGCTCTAATATCATTTGGGAAAGTAACACTGATGTTTAATTTCACCCCGGGCAAGTGTGGGAGCTTGGCAGAGCTCAAGGATACGGCACCTTCAGAGAAGAGAACCACACTTGTGGGCACAGGAGTCTGCATGAAGATATTCTGAACATCTGCAGTATCCAGCGGGTCCTGCAGCTCTTTCAGTAGCTCAGGCAAAAACTCTTTGTGTTGGGGAATAAACCTGGAAAAAGATTCCTCTCCCCCCCTTACTCAACTTGCAAAGAATTTCCCATCTAGAGAATGCATGTGGTATTTCTTACCTGTTTGCTAGAACGTAACACCACATTCACTAGTGAATTATGATCAAAATTATATAAACAGTAAATTGGCTTTGGTTTTCCCACTTTACAGAAGAAACAGCTGAGCCCACCCTTTCAGCACATAGTACACGCTACCCATCTCACCTTGCAGCTCATAGAACCTCACTTTTTTTGAGCAGAATTTCACCAATAAATCACTGCAAATCATTACGTTAATTACTCTTCTGAGAGAGATTAATGAGAAAGTTACTAGACCAAGCCTGTAATTCAAACTGGCCTACTTCAGGAGTTACCAACAGTCTTTCTGAGAACAAAAAAAAACCATCTATGGCAACATAGAGAAATCCAGAGTTAAACTCCTATAATGTATGTGACAGTGAGAAACGGGTAGGTGGCAGGACCAGAAGTAGGCCTTTTTCCAGGGTAAACCACAACATTTGGCCTCCCAAGCCCCAGGCAGCCCCTGCTGGGTGCTGTCCCCTGGTCAGAGCTGCAGAAGACAGGAGCCCTTCAGAACCTGGGAGGTTGTTCCCTTTTATAAAGCAAGACATTCAGCCACAATTGTTCAGTCGCATCCCTGTCGAGCCTGCAATAAACTGAATTTTATCAGTTCAGGTCCTTGCATACGCCTGCTGCTTCTTGATTCAAAGCTTGTCAGAAGCTTTCAGAAGTGAAATGAATTTCTAGACCTGCTAAAAGGGGTGCAGAACGAGCTGTGAGCAGGGGCAGCTGCTCTGAGCACTAGAAACGAAGTTGTGAAGTTTGCCTGACCCATGTGGGAAGTGACTCTAGACCAGAAGAGTGGCAGTAATGAAAACAGGACAGAGAATGTGTCTTTTAAAGATTATGAGTCCTCTTAACATCTCAGAGAACATGATGCTTTATTTCTACTTATCTCTTTAAGAAATACTCCAGGCAAAGAAACTATCATTAAAAAGAGTATGTTGATGGTGGTGTCCAAACAAACCATTCATTGAGTTAGAAGGATAAAGAGGAATCTTTCTTTACAAGAATAATCAAGGAAGTGTTATTTTTATCCTTCCACTGAATGGTGTTTTACACATAATGTTGGCACTTGTGACCACGTCACTCCTCCATTCCCAAGTCACGTCCTTTTGTTGCATTTACAGCAGAGAAACAAAAATTATTAAGTATCTCAATATCTTGGTATTCAAGATCTGTGAGTTCAGACTGCACCTAGGTGCTATTTTCAGGAAAACTGTATATTAGGAGGTTTTATATCATTACAGCTAATTAAAACCAAGATTTTTGAAAGACTAGAGCGTTCTTTTCATGTGAGGTGAGAAGAAAGAGGACGTCTGGTCAGTTTAGGACGCTAACAAAGGGAAGAAAAGTGGAGCCAATTTCTTTATGGTGGAGCTTGGACAAGGTGTGCTGCGGTTTTCCTCAGCTAAATTAGAGACATTACCTTAACTATTCTTTTCTTTACTGTTATGGTCTGTGTTAATTATTCAGTACATAGGACAAACGTGGTTTTTGCATGCAAATTCAAACGCACAACAACAAGAGGGGAAGTTCCCCATTGTTCAGCACATTCTTTGCTTCCTATTGTTGTTCAGGGCTGGATTTTAATTGTGCAAGTTACAGTATCTTAACCATTTTTCACTCCACCTTCTATTTTATAGCTCCTGGTATGTGTTAAGGAAGGTGTCCCTTTCAGTGCAGTAGCAGTGTACCAGCAGCTCCTGAAACTGCAAGATAAGAATTCTCACCTGACTCCCCATAACAAATGAGACAGGCCTTGCAGAATCCACCCACTTTATTCCAGGAAGAGAAAACGTGTGCACTGGGAGACAGAAACAGGAATAAGAAATGCCGGGTGACCTTGGGCATCTCACTTCACTTCTCTGTTTCTTTTTGCTGCTGTTTTCCTCCCTACCTTTGCTCTGTCTTGTCCAATTAAAGCCATGTGGAGCAGGAGCGCTCTCTGCACTGTCAGCAGCACTGAGGTGCTGACCTCCCCCAGGTACAAGAATAGTAAGTAATAACCAGGACAACAATTTACAGGTGATGCCCTGCATTTCTAATACCCTGGCTAAGAAGGGTTTCAATAACTTGTTAAAGCGCATGTGTAATAAGTTCTCCTTTACAAAGGGAAGCTGCTCTGAACTCTCGTCAGCTTTAATAGAACTTAAAAGCTTAGATTTTCACCCTGACAATCTCTCCTGGAAGGCAGTGGCAGAAGTCTACTGCTCCACTGGTCTGAGAAAACCTGGTCTTATTGCAAAGCCAAATGTACTCCTGGACAACTCTCACCCTTCACTCTTACGCCAGCAAGGTCTTCTCCTCCAGTGCCCAGCCCTGTGCTGTATTTAGAGTCAAATCACAGCTCTTCCAGGCCTGTGTTTTACGAGGTGAAAGAGGCCAAACTCTCCTCTGAGATACACATGGAGCCTCCATGAGAACTTCTGCTTTGAATCCATCCCCCAGGCAATCACTATAACCTAATTCTGCATTTAAGCTCCTGTTAAACTCGGTCACCAACCTCTCCGTTCCCCACAGCCGGGGGCCCAGCCCCAGGTCTCCATAGGCTCCTCCCCAGAACAGAGGGAAGGGAAGCATGTCCTTGCTCCTGAAGGCCACTGCTCGGTGCCATCCTCTCCCGCCAGCTCTCAGCTCCCGTCCCAGGAAGGGGGCCGAGAGAACAAGCTGCCCTTTGAGGGCACGCTCTCTCCTTCCAGCCAGGGGCTGTCCGATGCATCTGCCCCACTGTGCTCAGCTGGGGCTGGGGTACAGAAGTTGTATTAGGCATTAAAAAAAGTGCAAAGAGCCAAGAATGAAACTTCAGCTCACAAGAAAGCACTATAACGCACTACATATTTGCAGGAGGAAGGATGACTTTCAAATGCCCATTGGAAGGAAACGTATAAGATCTTTTCTTTCTCTATCCTATTGACAGCGTATCACTTTCAAACATCCTAATTTTGCTGGGTGAGAATGCGTGCCCTCTTTAATACCTCTGCTATACATAAGCCTTGCTCATTTAGGATTAATGTTGCTGAAGTAATTAAAGTGACCTTATGCAAAACACATGACTAGGGCTTCGTACTGAAGTCCTACTGGTTATCTCCAGGGCTAACTTCAGTCCAGTGGTATTAACAGCTGGGTTGGCTTTAGCTTTACAGCTTCAGAGGTCTCCAAAACCCACTTCAAAATAAAGATCTTCTATTAAATCTTCCAAAGACAAATGAATGTCAGTGGGGTGTTCCTAGTAGCCGATTGTGAGAAGTGCAAACTCTCCAGTAAGGTTTGGAGGGTCAAAGATCACAGACAGAAACCAAGGATGCAGAAACCGCGGTGCGTTCCCCCCTAATTTCAAGAGCCACTGAAAAAAAAGGTAAACAGAAATGAGTCACTGGGTGGAGATGGCACTTAAACTGCTATCAGATAGGTCTTGTCCCATGCCTTAACTTTGGATTCGGTATGAACTTCTTTGTCTCTAAACAAAAGCTCAAATAACCCTCCACTGTCCCGCAAAACAGCACTTTACTATGAGAGAGAATTGTTTAGTAAGCAACTGCTGACAGATTAATAATTTATCAAGTACAAACAATGGTTGTTTTCATATAGTTTCTCTAGTAAAAAAATCTGCTACAAAATGTACATAAAGTTCATAGGAAACCAAATGCTACTGCCTGGGCAAGGATATCAAATAGAAAAGGTTGCTTTGTGCGATAACGCTTTGGGTTGGTGGTCATTTAAAATGCTTTTCATGCACAGAGCCAAAGATCAAAGTATTAATGGAGACAATTACAGAGTACAACTTGAGAGCACCAGAGCCATCAGTGGTTAAGGCTAGAAAGTTTCTTGTAAAATAGTGTTTGCACCAATAAAATCCCACTGATTTTCATATTGCAAAATATTCTGACCTTCCAGGCTATTACCTGGGATTATGGTATCTTTCCTTAGGAACAGGATCACGGTTTCAAAGAATATCTTCCTGAAGAGACAAACATCAGCTTTGTCCACTTTTGGAGCTGACACAAATAAGTCCGTTCAATAAAATAGTTCCATTATTTGCATATGGTTTCCAAGGACCAGCTCACAGCATAATAAGTGTCATCTGCTTTTCTCCTGTTCATTAACTCCGGATCCATTCACCGCATACAGCACCTTTGTTCACCTTCCTGACAGCAACAGAGCTAAAGAGGGACAGACTGACCTCAAAAAGCAGCTACATTATTATAAATTTCAAAGCAGGGGTATTTCAAAGACTATTGCCTGGGGTCAATTCTGATACAAATTCCAGACGTTCACGTTGAATTTCGTTAAGACGCTGCTGTTGAGTCAAAGCCAAGTTCAAAAGAAGCCTCCCGTTATGCGATGCGTGTGCTATTTCTGGTACAGGAGTCATTATTAACAGAAACGTAGCCAGCGATGCACTACAGCACCAGAGCCAGCTTTGTGCAGGTTTGCAATTAAAAGGAAAAGGGGCTTCATCTCCCCCGGCAGCTCCCTGCACAGATCAAGGGAACGGGGATGGGAGTTAGGGATACGGAGCACCTGCGCCCGACCGGCTGCAGCAGCGGAGATGAACCCAGAACGAATCCTTGCGGCACAGCGTTCCCTGCTGAGAAGAGCGACTGTTGCGCACACCCAGCACAGCACCCAGCACAGCAGCGCTGCTGGAGCAGAGATCTCCTCCCCACACACCCCCTGCTCATGGCACGGCACCAGCCGCTGCCCAGTCCGGCGCAAGGCAAAACCCTTGGCTCCAGGGAGCTGTTTCCCATCTGTACACGGAATTCTTTAGCCAGGTTTCACAGCCATCCATCGCACTACATCCTTAAGCTGTAACAATCACTGCTAGCCCCCATTCCTCACTAACATAGACATAATTAAACTGCTAAAACATAAAGACACAGGCTTCTTTCTCACTTACAAATTCCCCCAAAGTACCTCGCAAGAATTGCTGCCCACAGAGAACACTACGCTCGCTTTTCTGTTCTGTTGTTCCCCTCCACCCTCTGACTGTAACACAGCAGAAGGTACCAGCGCCCGGGGCACCATCCCTGGCCGGGTAGTCCCCAGGCAATGGCAGCTCCACGGCTGCTACAGGGGGGAGAGGAGCGGCAATGAAGGAACATTTCAGGGGAGAACCCACGGGGACGTTGCCAAGAGATCAAGTAAATAACTTTCATCAGAAGCTTTAGAATGGAAAAACCCCTCCCTACTAAGCTTCATCTCATCAGATTCCAGGCTTGAATAAAGCACTCACAATGAAACCAAAGCCTCCCCAAAGCTGGTCTGGGTTTGCAGTTCTGCTCCAAAGCCACAGCTCAGCCCAGGCTGGCTGAAACCTCAAACGGGTCCGAGAACACTGAGACCCACTTTCAAAGGGCCCTGAGCTGATGGATGAGTTTGTGCCTGAATTTTGAAGAAACTTAGTTACATACGGTTTGAAGTGCTCAGAGGTGGCAGTGAAATTAGTCAATATACACCTGCACATCATTGTACCAAATACATTTATGCAGCTGTAAGGCCTTAAAGATGGGTATTGCTGGTAACGTGAGGGTGAGTTGCTTGAAATGAGTATTTCTTCATATTTTCCTGTTACAGCTATTATTTTTTATCTTTATTACAGTGTCACATAAGAGGTCACAGGTCAGGATCTGTTATTTTAGGCACTGCAAAAGCACCAATGGGAGTCCCTGCCTCACATGATTTTTAATTTAAGTTGTGGAAGAACAGGATATGTTTTAGAATAAGTGATGCTGAATAAGTGGGCATTTCACTAATTCTCCATTAGGTCAGAAAATGCTATTGCTATTGTAAACCTGTTCAACAGGGATCAGTGTCTTACAAGTGAGAGTGTTTGGGTTTTTTTAATTTGCATTGGAAAGCTTACAGAGTAAGTAGTTAGCTTGGTATGTTATGTTCTTTTCTCCTTACAAAGCTTTTTTAAACATCATTCTGATTGCCCAATGCAAAAAAAAAAAAAAAGCAAAGCTTTTAAAAACGTATACAAGTAGAATTCATCTTGAAAAAGAAGTAGTGAAGGCTTGGGGTTTTTTTCCACCCTTTTGCTCATCTTCCTTATGATTTTTAGGGAGTCTGAAATCAAACTTCAACGTATAACGTTGCCTAGTGAATACCTGCTCATCTTTCCTGAGATAAATGTGCTGACAACAACATCGCTTCCCTTGACAGAAATAGGTGTGCAACAAATCCCTAGAAATCATGCTGCAAATGTATCCCTAAGAATTCTTCAGGTTTCGTAAAGCAGAGTGGAAATGAGAGATATGCTTAAAATCCCCAAAGTAATGTGTATTGTCAGCAAACAGGCTAAACTGCTGCTTCCTGGGTAATGCAGGGAAAGTGCCCTTAAAATGACTGTACCAGCAGCAAGAAAGTAGCAATTTTTATGAGTTATGTCACATCACATCGAAACAGGTCAGATGATGCATTTTGTGGGGTTGTTTCACATATGACCCTACAAAATCACATATCAAATGATGGATAAGACAATTTCTTGGGAAGCAGCATGCTCCAGGTAAAGTCAGGATTAAAGAAGGGCTTTCTTACATCAACAAAGTAATAAATAAGTGACAGGATGAGATACCCCTTTTTCGTTCCTCAGTCAAGCACACCACTATGTTGATAAATGGTAAAAAATGACACAAAATAACAGGAGTAATCAGACGAGTCATAAACCAGAAAATACCTGTCCTTTTTCCTCAGTTCGACTTGGAGTGGAAGCAAGCTGAAACCAAAGAAGATTTGGTGTAAATATTACTAACCCACTGTAGATGGCAGTTGCAGATCTAGAACTGCCTGCAGTTGTAGCCTTTACAGCAAAGCCAAACTCTGCAGTTTGGAGGCAAAGTTTGTAGGAAGTCAGTCCATTTTCACTAGACAAATAGAGTTTGTGAAGAGCATCCAAGTCTGAGGACACAGCCCTTCTTCACGGATTTGGGCTTCAACCAACTTTCACTCCCGTTAGGCCCTAGGGCATCACATCAGGTTGGATGAGGCTCTGAATAACCTGATGTAGCAGAAGATGTCCCTGCCCATGGCAGGGGATGGGACTCGATGGCCCTTTAAAGGTCCCTTCCAACCCGAACCATTCTGTGATTATCTCCCTGCAAGTGGAAACAACAAGCTCTTTTAGCTGGAGAAAACTATTTTCATACAAGGAATGGAAGCATAAATCCAATGCCTCAGCAAAGCAAACTCAACCTAATAAAACCCTGAAGGAACAAGGGCTGCAGTTCAAATAAGTGCTCCTCACTCAGTCACTGCAACACACTCTGTCATCATTCACTCTAACACAATGATGTTGCCGAGATGAAGCACCATCTTACCAGCAATTACCTCTGTCATAGGGTCAGACCCTTCAGAAATTCTTACAGTTTCCCATCTTTAAGGTACCACATTTTAAGACTAGACTTTTAACATGGATAAGAGACCTGCCCAGGAGCCGAGAGCCTGAAATTCCTCCTTCACATCCTGTCCATGGATCAGCAGCCGAGGAGAAGAGGCTGACAGGGGCAGGGGAAAGGCAGACCCTGGATTATATATATCCTTTCACTAGACATGAAGGGGCACATTCACATTTGGGGCTGTGACAGCACATTCATCATCCTGCTCCTTCTGCTGGCGAGAAAGGAGAGCCAATAATTGCCAGCAAAAGGGGCACCTCAGAGCACAAGGAGCTACCACTCAAGGTGCGGGTGCCACATGTCCTCTTACTCAAGGTCTGATGTAACCCACAGCGTCTCCAGTCCCATTCACCTTGCAGACTGACAGGGGTGACTTGCCGAGCTGCAGGACACTATACACCATGCCACCAGTCACGGGAGCCCCGTAAGCACAGGGCTGGTGATCAGCGCAGAGTCAGCAAATCCAAATTCATCATATAGAATACACACACACAGAGCCCTGTGACGCCAATGACATATGTACTGGACAGACGTGTTTGTTTCCCCAAAGGAGACAGTAACCCAAGTCAGTTATTAAAAACACAGAAGAGCCAATTATCTTTTTATTACTTTCTATACTAAGGCCTTTTCCATTGTTCTTCCAGGTCCGTTTCATCTGAATGCACATGGAAACTGAAAATACTTACCTGCTCCTCAATGCCAAGGTGAATTTAATCAGAAAACTAATTGCTTTCACTTTTCTGTTATAAACTCTTCAATTTGCTGTAGAGATTACCAGGGTGAAAATTTTCAGCCAGCAATGAAGTCCAAAAGGAAATGGTCTGTGTTGTTTCTTGGAAGAAAATTGCCTTTAGAAAAATCCTATTTCTTTGCTGGAGTATCAAGGAGAGATGTCATTAAAGAAAGAGATGTATAGCTTTTGAGATTAATCACTATGATGAATGAAAGAAAACCTGAAGGCTATAAAAGATCTCCGTAGTCTTTCACCACTTAGTACCCAATAATGACACCAGCAGCTGCCACCTTCACTGCTCCTATGCAGATTCTCTCCCCACCAACCCTGGCCCCAGAGAACTGCAGTACAATATCCAGCTCCCTGCTCACAACTCCTGACTGCTGGCACCTGCAAGGAACAGGAATTACAACCCAAATACCATATTAAACTATTTCCAAACACTCTACCCACCCATAGAATATTCACTGTTTAACAAATAAATAAGAATGGCTGAAAACAAATCTTTGAAGTGAAATGCTGACTTGAGTCAGCATTTGATACAGCCTTAGAAAAAAGCACTCATGTCCTGGTATCTCATTATTTCCTTTGATGTGTTACCACACCTTTATGGAGTGGTGCTGCTTTCAGTCAGGAAATGCAGATTTGGGACACAGTGTTGTGTCAGCTTAAACAGAAGCTGAGCATACCCAGCACACATCTAATTCTAGTGCTGGCACTTTGGGAAGGGATTCGAGGTGACATTTGAAGATAAGCACAGAAGTCGGTAATGCTGCACTCAAACATACCATTTTCACAGCTTTATAATTTCCTTGAAGCATTTTTTCCCTAAAATACTTTGTTACATAGCACGTGGAAGATGGTGATCACTAAACTGTGTGTTAAGGAGCCCCACACAGCTCGTAGAGCCCATCCATACGCGTCTCTGGAAGAGTCAGAGCCCCAGATCTCACGTCAGCAGTTCCATGGGCCACCGAGGGACAGGAGGTGTCTCACCCCCAGCACAGCAGGGACTCGGGAGGGACAGTCGCACCACTTAGACCAACAATTCATAAAACACACACCACTGGATTGCACTCAGAGAAACCCTGATTCATCTTTACTTTCTAGGAGGAGGATTCCCACCACCTTAGAGCAGCCTGCTCTGGAGAGCTCTACTGCTTCAGCGCTTTGGCTGGTAAATAAAACCTGCATCTTGTTTGCAGTAAATCTGGATTTAACATCAGTTCAAAGAAAGGCAAATGGGAGATAGTGCCAAGATACTTCTGAGGAAAGCAAACAAGCAAGAGGCAATCTGGCTGCCTTGGCAGAATCTATTTTTTTTATATTAAAAATAGAGAATTATAGGTAATTCAGCTGCAGCATTCTCTAATTGCAATGGGAAGATGAGGACGGTTTACAAACACACGTGGTACCAGATCTCAGTGGTGATGCTGTTCAAGGAGAAATGAAAATGTGAATTGAGTGGGGTCCAGGAAGTCAAGTGTGGGAACAAGCAGAACTGGGAGCTAATTTAATGCAAGCTCCAACCCCATGAAAAGAGAGCTAATTGGAGGTGAGAAGGAGCTAGCAGTGGTAGGAACAGGTGGTTACACAGCACTGCCTGTGTACTTCATGGATTGTGGGTTCCACTGTGCTCAAAACCACTGGCCACAACAAGGTAAACCTGATAGTCAGGAGCCCTCGCAGCCACCAGCCCCACACCCCGACTGGCCACAGGGGCCCTCGGTGGCTCCACTGGACTTGCAGAAAGGCAGCCATGAGACCAGCACCAACGCGGTGTTACCGGACAGGAGGACTGTTTGGGTGTCAGTAATCCCTACACCTCGTCTTCTGAGAATGTCCCTGGCCTCCAGAGAGGGAGAGTATCCCACAGGGAAAAGAGAAAAACAAATATTGGGAATGAGTAAGCAAATAAATAACCAAACATACAACCAGGAAAGCTGATCACACACAGACACAAAATGCCCGTAACAGACAAGGAAGAGAAAACACAGACAGGGAAAAGAATGAGGGAAGAAGCATTTTGCCAGCACAGAGAAAGAAAAATCTGCCAGAAAGAGAGAAGCAACCTTGGAAAAGCAGGAAAAGCAGGAGATCTAGAGGATGCCAAAGCAGAGGCACTGTCAAAGCAAAGCAGAGCTGTTGAATGCTAGTCTCTACCTACACCTGTGCACAGAGCAGCAAAAGCCTTCAGGACCCTTGAAATAGCTTTGGAAGGATAAGGCCCCTATAGTCCTTCAAGAAGGGGAATCGCCTGCTCAGTTGTTGTCAGGAGAAGGGAGAGGCTCTCTACCAGCGAGGGGCTACGGGGAAAAACCACGGAACCACCTGGAAACCCAGAGCAGGGCTTATTTTGTTACCAAAATAGGGACCTCACTGCATCCCATCTGAAGAAATTACTGTGAACGACAGGCTCGAGGCTCACACACAACATCTTTTACTCACAAAGGGCTTTTGAGTCTGTATTTATACCCCAATTTTGAGCATTTCTCAGAAAACTACTGTCCAGAATGGTCTCATGATGCCACTGCCAAGACGAGCACAAGAAGAGAGTTACTACCCAAGGTCTAAAACAAGTAGGTGCAAAATACCTTTATTCTCCAGGAAAACTTCAGTCATACCTGCATTATACCTATGCTGCCTTTAAAAAAGTAAATAAAAATCACCAAGGCCCTGGGTTAGGTAAGTCAAATTAGATTCCAAAGCAGGTCACTCCTCTACCCCAAATTGGTCCCACCTACCCCAGACTGGTCCCCTGCTGAAGTCAGCAAATGCCTCTTCTCCCTTTCCAGCCGCAAGGCCATCAGACATAAGCCCTGTTGGCCGCCACAGTGACCTAGGCCAAGGCAAGGCCATCGCTTGTGACTCTGCACTCCCTTGCAATAAGATGCATTTTGCTATTATAGACAAACCTTCAGACACAGAACAACCATGCACCAGATATGCCTCTCCCCCAGAACGTATCACCCCTCTGAGGAGTGCGGAAGCTCTCAAGAAATGGAGGATGGCTATGAGAAGTGGCGAGGTGGCTGTGTTCCAGCTGCACCCCAAATGAGGCTGGAAGTGACATTCAGTGAGAGCTCACACCGTTACCCAGGTGGGGCTCCTGGCCCTGAAACTGCCTCAGAACAGACCCCGACAGGCAACAGCGGCTCGGGGTGGAGCTCACTTCGTCTTCCCCTTCCACAGAACTCAATTCTCAGCAAAGCAAATCAAGATGGGTAGAAGGCTGAATACGTCGGAAGGGTTTCAGGCTGAGATACAGCTCTACAGGCAAACCTGAGCATCGCTGCCCGTCACCCCTTCCCCGGGGCCCAGCTGCTGCAGGGAGGGGATGGTTACCTCCACACCAACCTCTGCTGGGACGTAGGGAGTGAGAAGTGACACACAGGGAACTCGCACAGCACCTTCTTCAGGGGACTCTCTGCACTCTGGGGCTAATTGCTTACCCTGCAGATATGCTTCACAGGTTTAGAACTTTTTTTTTTTTTGCCTTGTTTTAATAAAAAAAAAGCAATTAGGGCTGCAGTCACACTAAGTTTTCATTGCAGCTAATTTATCTACGCTAAATTAGCTGTTATGTAGTTGGAACAGGAAATAATGTTGACGTTGTAAAAAGTGCAAAATCACTACGGACTGTGGGATGACAATGGTAGGAAGCAGCTTCTGTGGGGCTGGAATTTACAGTCCCTGAACCGGAGTGAAATAGCAACTGACTAAAATCTGTCAGAAACCACTGACTAGGTAACTTCCCATTGCTTTATCTACCATCCAGAGGGGAACGTACTGTGGTGCGCTACTCATTTATAATCAGCATGCCATATTTATTATACATAAAGCCCTGCCAACCAGTCTGCCTTGCAAAAACAGAACAGTTGCTCTTTTGGGGCTGAAAAAGAAAAGATGAGGAAAACCAGCCTCTTCCAAGAGGTGAGATGTGGTAGCATGCGAAACTGAGGGTACGATGTCACAGCTGAAACAAAGCTGTTTGCCTTGGTATTTGGGAGATGTTTTAAATAAGCAGTGAGGGCAGCCCAGGGGAAGGTGGCAAATGGAGAAGGCTGGGACATCTCCCACACAGCCCCATCTCCTGCTGCTGGGTGGGTGAGAAGTTCAGGCTCGATCACCGGGTGAGTGATCCTCCCAGCCAGTGCCAGCGAAGGTTGAATGTACTCAGACAAAATACTTCAAAATATTTGCCCTGCACATATACTCAAAGTCACAAAAAGGTTTCTAAGCACAGACCAGGGTGCCCATTGCCTTCTGATGAACACCCTAACCACGGCACTGGGCCTGGTCACACCATGGCATACGGACTGAGCTGAGGACCAGACATCCTGCCCACAGTTACTACCTCCGCACTGAAAAGCTAAAAACAAGCCACAGAAAAGCCTTTTTCACCCCAAACCTCACCCCAGCAACAGACTCCTGCTGTTCACTTCCAGCTGGAGTTTATGTGAGTCTCTGTGGGCTGTTTACAGGGGAAATGGCAAAGTTCAGAAGGTTCCTCATCCCCTACACATCTGTAATTATCCTGTTTTCTGCAGTTTGGTCAGAGGAGGGATGAGTGTTAGGTCTTTCCAGCAGTTCTATTTTCATCCTGGCATCACTTTTTGATGTAAAATATGTCAAAATTGGAAACCACCCTGTGTCAAATGACATCTAATTTGCCCTGAAGAAGGGAGAAGAGAAATTGTTCACCTCTCCCACTTGCTTCTGCACATCTTGTCCTTACAAAGGGTCAGGGGCACAGAGTGGTGCTCACTTAGACTAGCTGAGAATCAAGCCCAAAAGATGGACCTTGTTACCTCCCTCTTCCCCAAGCATCCAGCCAAACCTGAGCTGTCATCCGCATCCCAAAGAGAACAGATGCTGGAGATGACCCTTTCTTCATGCAATCCCACTTGATGGCCTTTTTGTTTTTCTCTTACTTTTCTCTTTTAGATAAGGAAGGAATAACATCCCATTTTCTTGCAAGAAGAATGTCTCCCATCTTCTCTCTCAAAGGCACATTCCCAATGGTAGTAAATGCTTATTCTGACTGTGTCCTCAGCTTTTCCAGTCCTGCTACCTTCTCTCAAAATATGTTCCTTATCCCCAGCCCCCCAATCTCTCAGTTCGCTCTATTAATCCAAGGAAATGCCTCAATCCAACCAGACTCACTTCTTTGCTGTGCTTTACCATTTCATGCTTTTGGCAGCAGCCTCTATCGTTTCAGCCCTCACTAAATAAAGATGTTTTTAACTGCTCCCTCATTTAGCCTGAATGGAATTTCAGTTGTTATGCCCACCAGTGTGAAAGAGGCTCATAGCAATATTCACATTTATTAGCTGGAACCAATAACAAACTAAACACTTGTCATTTTGCATTGCAACTCTAATCCTATTTTCTTTCTTCCTCAAAGAATCTATTAAAAAAAATAATCAGATGTTAGAAAAATAAGTTCAGTAATGGCTCATGAATAGTGATGTTTTTATTACAGGAGAGGCTTGAGGTTTTTCGTTGTTTTTTTTCCCCACACACCTTCTCTTATTGTCACTGAAATGGTTGACTGGTTTTCCCATTGTATTATTTTTTATTCATTTCTCAGATGTCTATCAGAAGGCACCTGGGATGCTGCCAAACCTCCAAAGAAAATTGGTCCAGAAAGAATAACAAGAAAAGAAGAAAAAAAACAGAAGGAGAGAAAAAAAAAAAGTAAAAAAAGCAAAATTCCCAGAAAGGGCCACCAAATACAGGAGCTCACAAGATCCTGAGCAATTCCCTAATTCCCTGCTGTACCACAGACCCCATCATTGACTATGGGCACGTCATATCAATCTATCCATGCCATCATCCCATGGATATCACTCACTCCTTTTACCACACAATCTGTCTTCTGCATACAGAAACCAGAACTCTCGGGGCAGGAAGAGCAGAGAGCTTACCCATACCCCATGTTCAGTAGGAAATACCGTCTCTCTTTCTTGTGAGTCCATCCACAGATCACTACAGCAAAATGGGAAAGTCTGACATTTGTATTTGAATTTCGATAACTAATTTTCCTTCTATAATAACTCTGTGCTGCTGGAAAAGCAGGGGCAGGGTGAGATGGGAAACCCATCTTCCTGGAACTCAAAACCGGGACAGGAACTCAAAGTAAAAAAAACTCAGCTAACTAATGTCAAGGTGGATTTTTAAAATTCCTCATTGATCCCACATATTCCAGCCAAAATAGCTTTTCTTTAATTGACAGCATTTCCTTTCTTTCTTTCTTTTTCTTTCTCATTCTTTTCACCTATGGAGTTGGCAGAACTGGAAATACTTCTCCTGAATGACGTTCCAAATGCCGCCTAGAAGTATGCTTCTTTAGAGCAAGAAACACTACATGTTAATTAGCTTTGTTTAGTTAGACATGAGGGGAATATTCCTAGTTTGATGTATTACATTTGTTCTCAGGGGCAAAGAGGCTTTTGGCAACGGTAAACAAAATGTTTGTTTTCTCAGGACCTGAAGCCACGTGCACCCCTACTGACTCGTTGGAAGTAGGTAGTGTGCCCCAGCTCTTACTCTGTGCCTCCTGAGGAACCAAGGAGCATACTAGGAAATGACTTAGTAGTCAAAAAATAAACATTCTTCCTGAAGCATACAGCGTATTTAGGTAAAACATGTAATTACACAAACATTAAGATGAGGAAAGCTCAGTGATAAGAACAAGCCAACGGGATGGGATAACTCATAGCCAGGGGCCTGAGGGTGTGTGGGACATGGAAAAGGAGTTCAATAAAAAACACCTCCTCATTCGGGCGCTGGCGTTCCCTTTTGGCCCCAATAAACCGGACCCTCCCCTGCACATATGAGCATCTGTGCAAGAAGTAGCACTTCTGCCTTAGAATAGGATCACACCTTGCACTGTCAGAACGTACAGGTTCCTGTGACACAAAGCAGAGGCACATGGCACAGCACAGCAGCCTACGGAGAGCAACTGCTCTGCTCCAGCAAAGACAAAAATACAGGTTCTTCTGTATGTATAGCTTTGTGGACTCTTGCACAGAGCTTGAAAGGAGTTCTGGGCAAAGGTTTACTGGCAAATATGCAAAACTATAACTCTTTAAGCATAAGTATTTGCAGTCCATGTTGAAAAATGACAATGGAAGTGTTAATACCACCCTGTCTATAGCTAAGTCTCAGTGCCTTAGGTTTTTCTACGGGACCTATTACACTGGTATCTAAGTATCACCAATGAAAACACTGCTCTCAAATAATTTGCAATTTTAAAGCCAATTTTCTTGTCAGTTCTACACAGAATGAATATTCTTCTACAGAGCCTATAGAAAAAGATGTTTTTTAAAAAGCATGGGATTTATGCTGTGCAAAAGGACTCTTGCCTCCTGCACGCAAAAGGAGACCAGCTCACCTCTCAATGGCCACTCAGTCTAGAAGGGGAAAATAAAATCTTTTAAAAAATCTCAATTCATACCTGTTGCTTTTCTGCAGAAGGTGAGGGGTTTATCCCAAGCCATAGCTAATTCTGTCCGCTGTGCTTGCCTGACTGACAAGAATAAGATCCCAGATGGAAAGTGTCGCTGGGAGCACCTATCCCAGTCTAACTCCCCAGTCCACCCCACATCAACAGCCGACTTCCAGACCTTCACCAAAAAGCCAGACCAAACCTGTAGCAAGTTTACTGTTGCTCCTTGAGGAAACCAACTCAGTTCTTCAAACAAGACTATGGTGTCACCACCAAGTTACAGTAAAATTGCCATATTTACGAGACTACAGCTCAAATGTGGCCATTCCAAATCTCAGCACTGGACTGCCTCCTACAGGAGGGACCGTTGGCCATCCGTGAAGTGAAAGGAGAGGCAAGAGGCCCTTGCAGGAAAATACAGGCTCACGAAACCTTGGAATCAGGCTGAGAGAGCTCTCACCTTAAAGCTGCCCATTCTGCAATTTTCAAGCTTTATTTTCAGTCTCAAATAGAAACCAAACTGGATGTCTTCACTTTGGCTGCCACTAGGGCATCTTGAGGACTGTTCTCTAACCACTCCAACCACGGTGCTCCCAAACCTGTCAGTTTTCAATTTAAAGGAATGTATTTTGAACTCATTGTGTCTGGAAACACCTGACCCGAATTAAGCCATTAGCACAGCCTGCCAGCTGGCGAGAGAAGATCAAACCGACCTGGTGTCATCGTAGGAGCTCCTGTTGCCATAGGACTCTGGTCACAAAAAGGGGTGAGAAATCACTCAACAGGCTTTGTGTCTCCAAAGGCAGAGGCGGCTGCATCGCAGGGAATCGCATTAGTTGCCTTCAGGCCTGGGCAGAACGTATGGAAGCCAGCGAGACACCCCCTTCACCCTTCAGGTGAAGGCTCCAGGACTAAGTCAGCTGTCCTGCTCCTCACAACGCCACCATGGGCTTCAGTAGGGAGGTCTGACCTCAGCGGGCTCTGGAAATTCAGTTCATTCGATATTATGGTCATTAGGCTGAGAGACCTGGCTGAGAGGCAACGGGGACAGGAGGCAAACACAAAAGAGGGGGAAAACTGCAGGGAGGTGCTCATTAGTACCGGAGGAACCAACATTGTAAGGTGTTTTGTCATGTGTCTGAGGTACAGAACAGCTGCTTGGCTAATAGCATTATATAGGATCATGACAGAAAAGAGCATTAGCAATATTATAGTGTAGGAAAGGAAAGAATTATGAGGTGCATATTTTTTCCCAAAGACTAATATAATGAAAAGGGTTCTGCTGAAGCCACTAAGGCACCCTTCAAATCACATATATTGTAAATCAGCAAAGCCCTAAGGCATCATGTTTATATAGACACTTAAATTTAAAATAAAAATACTCAATCTTTGTTTCTGAGTAGAGATTCAATTACTTTGAGCTTTAGAGTCGGAATAATATGAAGCATAAAAGTAAGTTTTGTCCCCAAGGTATCTCTCACTTGTGGACCATTTAAATCACCTAGTTGCATGAAGCAGACAAAACAAATGAAGACAAAAAAAGCAACAGAATTAGTCTTTTATCTGTAAAGCCTGATATAAACTGTGAAATAGAGAAATACACAGAAAGCACTTGGGGTATGAAGCATCACGAAGCCCTCAGCAGCTGTACTTCCTTTTCCCAAATTCTATAAAGCTCTCCACAGAAAGGCAGGAAATATTTTATTACTGCAACTATTTGACAAGCTGGTCTCAATACCCTCTCACTGCCCAGGTGAGTCAGTGCCAGACGAGAGCGTAATTAAATTTCAAGCATAATGCAATAGAGGTTATTACGATGACTGTTAGAAAGTTCATTGAGACTCCTCTGTAACTGCAAGTGCTTTTTTGCCTCTCCTTTTATTTTTTTTTCTTTTCCTTTTTTTAAATCAAATTAGAGATTGGCCACTAAAGCCTTGATTCCACAGCTGAGAAGAGGAGCACAGAGTGCTCCTGCTCCTCCGATTAGCTCAGCTGAGTTCAGCAGAGGCCAGCACAGAAAATGCATCACCAGCAAGTTAAGGGAGAGAAACCAAAGGATCTGAACTTCCCTAAAAGCCTAAGTCTGCAGATCTGGGGCTTGCTCCGCTCCCTGTCACATGCTGCTACCTCAGCATGGGATAAATCCAACTGCTTCCTTACCCAGCCCTCGTACAGTTCAACTACTGCAGTGTCCCTGAGGCTGCACTCGCACGAGGGACTTCTGTAGCCGTTACTGGAGAGAGAGGAAAATGGTAAAGCTTTTTTCATGAGTAACACTGAACCACATAAACCCGGTACCCGGGCTCCTCAACTCCAACAAGGCTTCCACAAACGTTAGACTAGAGCCTGATCATCATGGAAGCAGCCAAAACGGTGGGTTTGAAAGAGCTCTCGGAGGCAAAGATACCTGCCTGTTCCCCACCCAAACGTGGGTTTGCTCCCCTGAGTACAACAGCATCCAACCTCCTTTAATGCAGCTCTGCCAATTCCGTTACAGACCCCCAGATTGTTCCAGGCTTATTTCTCTTGACCAGCCAATTCCCTTTCATTCTGCAACTACTTTTTAAAGCCTTTCTACCTTCTACATTACCAAAATAACTTCCTCACTGGAACTTACAGAAATCAAAATCCTGAAAGTAACTGCCTTTCCATCAAACCGCACACAACTGTTAAAGTAATCGCAGAAGCCCTCAGTCTGCACCAAGACAGAGCTCCGGCACACAGAGCCTCTGGGGTTGTGCGTTTGCTCTCACAACTGCTGGGGTTCTGCCGTCCCAGGGCAAACCCGCGTCCAACATCACCTCTGCTCGTCTGTGCTGTCAGTGTCCCAGCACCCACCTGCTCTGCCTCAGACATTACAAAGCAACACGGCCCCGTGACGTGGCCAGCACCCACGGGTCACTCAGAGCCATGGCCAGCACCCGCTCGACCCAGAGAAATCCAAACAGACGTTGAATCCCTGCGACCTGGAGCAGGAAATCAGCCCAAGACTTTGCTCTTGAGCACGTGAAGTTTTCCAAGCAACTCTTTGCAGTATCCCAGTACACTGCAATGACTGGAAAGGAAGTTTCTTAAAAGTCTCAGTGCAGTGCTCTCAAGCCATGAAGGATTCCGTAACCATTCTGAGGCCAGCTGAATGTCACTTCACACCACTTCAGAGGGGCAAAGCAGCCTTATCTGCCCCAAAAACACCGCCTTCAGGTCTCCAGAGATAAAAGGCCAGAACATTAAACCACTCTGTCTTTCCAGCCACTATAAAGAGTCATTTAATTTAACCAAACTCATTTAAAATAGAGCTTGATAAAGAACAGGACCAGATTATTTAATAACAAAAAGGAAACTATTCCTCTGGGTTGGATGACACTCCACCATTCTTGCAAGAAAAAGAAATGGTAAAATGTTTAATAAAATTTACAGTGTTTCATACAGATAAAAGTTAGAGGATACTCAATTTATGGGTCATGTTTGGCTCAGAGCAGCAATAAACGTCAGGTCAGCAAGTGATACTTTTTCCTAACTTGGAAAAAATATTCTGACTAAATGAAGTATCACCATAAACCACATACAGGCAGAAAAAGGAGTGGGAGAAAGGCACTCACTGAAAAAATAGCAAAAGGTGGCTTTCTATTAGATAGCTGGAAAACGTCAAAGCAAAGCCAATTACTTATGTGCATCTGTAAATAAAATATTGTCTTGGAAAATATGAACACTGAGTTAGAAATAAGTTGGGAAGTCATTCCCTGGCAAAGAAACCAGTCTTTTTAATTAAATACACTTCGCACGGTCATCAGCGAGTATGCAAGTCTAATTCAATTAAATGGAATGCTTCAAACTTAAGAAAGTCCTGGAAGAAGAAAATAATAGCAAAATAAGCAAAGAAGCTCGAGGAAAGCGTGGAGAGCTTGTTCAGAGCAGCCGTGGAGCTGGCTCTGTCTAACGGGGAGAAGGGAGGCGCAGAGGATTTTCGTGCAGAGCTCATCACTGGAGCCGGCTCGTCTTCCACGCTTCTCAAACACTTTCTAACAAGGGACTGACAAAGCTTGAGTGAACTGTAGCTAATACTTCAGTTAATACAGAAGAAAACTTAAATGGCCGCAAAGTGAGGCCCGAGTCCCTTAGACTCTGTGTAATGGCTCTTTACTCTCTCCTGCAGCAGCAGAATTACATTTAGGTCCCACACTGTATGAGGGACTGAGTGCTCCCACGGTCCCCTGGCCCGGAGAGGTGACAAACTAGAGCTGGAGGGGAAAAGCTGTGTGAGAGAGAGGATTTGCCCTATTTTACAGCTGAAAACCACGGCACAGTCAGATCGAATGAGCTGCCCAGGGTCACATGCACTCTCTGGTACAGCCAGAAATGAAATCCCAGTCTCCTCAGCCTCACACCAGTGCTTTTGCCTTAGACTACCATTTCACTGCTAGAAAATACAATAGAATCAAGCCCTGCCATATGCCAGCAGTGAGCTACCACATCCCACTCACGTGACAGACAGGCAAACTGAGGGACAGGAGAATTAAAGGTAATGATATCTGTCAGAGGCTCATTTGTTTCGAAAGATGGGCCACTGCTTTAGGTGCTTAACTCAGGAACCCACTCAAAACCTCTCAGTCCCACGACTCGCTCTCAGCACACTCTCATTACTGCAGTGTTTTGCACTGCTGCTCTACAACCCCACTGTATTTTTTTTAATTACACCATCACTCTCTGCAGACATTCCCCTGGTTCCTGGGGTGGAATTACTTGAATCTTATTTAGTAAATACCCAATGCCAAGGAGTAATCTATTCCATTTGAGCTGGAGGCAGAATAGCCACATAGGAACATGACTCAAGTCTCCTCTGACTAAAGAGAAAGAGAAGGAGATGGAGAGCAGCACGAAGGGAAACTTCCAGGCTCACCTGTACCAAACACAAACTTATTTATGAAGCAGGTTATTTGTAAAGATTTCATGCCAAGTGCCAGCAGGCAGCTGCCTTGTATGAGGGTCAGGCTGCAAGTGCAGTTATGACAGAGATGGGGAATAGTCCAAACAAGCATTTAGAAAGCTGGGAAATTACTGCTTTCCCTTCTTCCTGGAACAGATCTAACGGTCCCCAAATGCAAATGTCCAAACTCATGTGTTCTTCCTCCCTGAGGTCATAACCACACCAAGCACCACATCCCTCGAACTACTGCATTTATCAAAAATTCTTCCGTAACAAAAAGGTCAGTTAAGTTTTGGGGCTTGGATTTTTTTAAGCACCACAGAGTAAACAGAGAGACTGAACCGAGCACAAACATTGAGGTGGACAGCCCAGTGCCTGGCAGCAACCACAGCCTGAGAGAAGCCTCCTGGCTCTCTGGGAACCACCCTCAGCTCTATTTGCATCTGGGAATTCTTTACATTTGCCCCAGGCCCTGCAATTCTCAAGAAATTGCCACCGATGATTGCTGCTGTATGATCATAGTCTTTGATGAACAGGTTTGTTAGGCAAAGAAAATTACCGTATGCTTCCTGCTTAGGCTATTTTTATTTTTAAGAAATCATAAAAGGATTACAATCAGCCACCACATAGAGAATGGCACATTCTCTGCCTGGTTTGCCTCATGCTGGTATGCAGTGGACTTGGGAACACACTGAACAGTCCCTCAATGTTGTTAGGGTAAATTGTGGTAGAAACTGGATACTTAGAGTGCTACCCTCCAGCTGCAGTTGCAGTTTGGCAGCTGAAATGTTGAGATTCCTAAAGAAAACACTGCAGCAGAACTGGGGCACTAAATACCTACTGCCAGTGAGGGAAAGACAACGTCGTCTGCCAGCTACAGCTGAGACATAAGTTGCTTTATGAAACGTCTGAATTCACATTGCTTTGTCTTAGGCTGACGATGTGTGGGGGTTTATTTTAGTGATGCCATTAAATACAATCCCAAAGCAACACAGCAAATGCAGCAAACAATCCAGCCCAAGCACCAGATCTGGTTCTTCCTGTTCTAAAATGTCAGGAATCAAAAAAAGGATATTACCTTTGGTTTAATCAGGATCCCAGACACAGCACAACGAAGCTGTTGCTTGCAGATATGTTTTCTGAAGACAAACAACAGAAAAGCTTTGTATATAATGACCCCATTCACTATTAATCCCCTTGCGTTCACAAAATGAGGCTGAGGCTGCCAAAAACTTGAAGATGCCCCACTTAGCCTAAGTCTGAACCTGAGGCAAGCAGGATTTTCCTACTCGATACAGCCACCACCCCTGAAAGCTCTCCAACTTCCCGATTATGTTTGTACCCTGGGAACAACGTAGGGACAAACAACAGGCAGCCAGGCCAGAGACAAACTCCAGTCACACAGTACGACAGGTCATCACTCTCCTGGGCCGAGCTGTCTTGGCCACCACTTCTCTCCCATTGCTCAAAACCACAGGAAAATTTATTAAGGAGGAAAGGAAGCTGTAACACCAAGTCCTTGAAAGGCCACATGTGCCAGTGGAAGAGATTTGGTGAAATAATCAGAAATAAAGGGAAATAAAAATATCCAGTTGGGGAAAAGAGAGAGCAATTTTTGCTTGAGTATTAACTTTTCGTTTAACCCCACTAGAATTTAGAGATGCAAAAATCACCCATTTCTTAACAATTGTCCACAGCCTGAGTGCCCCATGTCAGATCTAATCCTCAGAGCGCGGGCTCCGTGGCTGCTGGGAGCCCCGGTGGCCGGGAGCGCCGCTCGGCTCCAGGCAGGAGCATCCGCGTGATGCTGCACTGCGTGAAGGGCTCAGGCCGGGGCGGGTAAGAGACATCTCCCACAGGGGGAAAAGGAAGAGCCACTCCTGCACACTTGACACCTAAATAACCCTGGGGTCAAGCAAACCATCTCATCTGGATTCAAGGACACTGGTCTAGAATGAAGCTTTCTACAGTCCTCATATTCTATTTATAAAGAAGGGAGCTTGCAAAGGGAGCTTACTCCGATGTAGAGGTTAGGAGCTGAATTCAAAACTACTTGGATTTTTTTTCACTTCCCTTTTTTTGTTGCAAGGCTATCAGAGCATCTACACTTCGACATGCAAAATCTGTTTCATTTTGATAGATTTCAGTACGGATTTGGAAATTAATATTTAAACATAAAAGTTAAGCAACACAACTAAAATCGTAAGTTCAAAATGAGTTAAATTCAGTATTTCAATTAAAGTTAGTTTATTTCAATAACTATTCCCTTATTGTCATAATAAGGAGTGGTAGAACTGATCTAACACTTATTTCCAAATGGCAGGAAGTCTTGATATTTCAGCATTTCATTTCAGACTTGAATTGTATTCTGAAATAACAGAAATTCCAATAAAAGAGACGCTCTCATTCCTGAATCGACTGGACTCACTTTTCATTGGGGAAGGAACACACGCAGGATTACTGTGTCGTTCTGCTTCTCCACAGCCCATTTCTGGCTCTGCCATGACACAGAGAGGACCCTCAGCTAACTCAATTAGCACAACCTGGTGAAAAAGTACTCATTAAATATCGTAAAACAAATCTGGGCAGCAGAACTTTGCAAATAATGCTTGCACCTCCTCAGACATAGGGCAGACTAGAAATACCCACAGTGGAAGAGAAGATACTGAGAAGGTGGCTGGACTTGTATATCTACGTGCCATTCTCCGTGGTAAATACAGAACTCACAGTTTCACTGAATTTCACTGAATTTTTAGAGTTGGAAGGGACCATAGAGATCATC
>JAOXJM010000071.1:874324-888819 GCA_026413425.1 Tringa solitaria | reverse complement strand
GATCATCTAGTCCAACTCCCCTGCTGAAGCAGGATTGCCTAGAGCATGGTAGAGCATGTTACTCAGGACTGTAGGTGGTTCTTGCTTCTCTGGTAAATTGACTCACGCTCGTGTCAACATTTCCAGAGAAGACCTCAGCTCAATAAACTGCCACTGGGTATGAAGACATACATTACATCAGTCCCACAAAAAGGTAATTTCATTAAAGAACACACTGAAAGACAAATCTAAACAACCAAGCATTTGCTATTAGTTATAACCCATTGAAAGCATGTATCAGGTTTTATTTTCTGGAGATTACCTATTTAATTTAGTAATCTGATGGCTGGATTTTTGCTGCCATCCATAATGCAGTATATTCCTTTGTGATAAGCTGGTAATTGGTTGTTTGCAGCCTGAAAAGAACTCACAGCCCTGGAGGTTCAGCAAGCTGCCTTGATTCCTGAATCCAGCTGACTTCTCCATGATGTACACTTCCCTTTCCCAGATGGACTCCGACAACACTCCCTAGGGATTTTATTTATTCTATTCTGCTGGGGATAAGGTCACCCAGGTACAACCCTCCACTTACTCCTCACAACGCAGAGGGAAGAGGAGGCTCTGTGATGCCAGAGAATGCAATGGCCAAGGAGATTTCCCCAAAGCCTTGTGAAACACATGACCAAGGACTGTTCTGACCCTTCCACTCTCACACAACATATAACACCTTCTTCATTGAGTAGTGCTACCTGTGTCACGGTTCCACATGGAAAACAAAGCACCACCAGGCAGGTAATGGCTCTTCAGCGCAGAGCAACCTGACATTTCAGGAGCAGATTTCTGAAGAGAAACAGGACAACCAACCTCCAGAAGGCAACTCGTCTATATGATCAAAACCAAACCTTGGTCAGTAGTTGTGCCCAACTGTATCAACTATAAGAACTGTGTCTACGTGGAGAACTGCCTACAAGGATGCATTCTAATCATCTCAGGAAAACCACAGGTCAGAACACGCCTGGTTAAGTAAAGTGGGGCAAAACATCCAATGTCCTTCACCCGCTTCCTTTGGTCAGGCCTGGAAACACACCAGCAGCAAGAGCCGTACCAGCCACACGCCACTTCCTCCCCCGGTCCCCGTCAGCTCCCCTGACCACACAACGAGCCACCGCACTATGCACATACATCCACTGCAGTCTATCTTTGGAAATAATAAACTAGAAGTCAGTTGATTAGTTTGTTCCTCACAAACACCATAATTAGGCTAGGGCATATTTCCTGGCTTTGACAGATGAAGTGCATGGCATGTCTGAAAGCAACAGCTCCCAAACAGTCATGATCACAGCTTACAAAAAGCACCTCAGAGGAAAATGACATTGATGGCTACCAAATGAAAATGATTCTGGCCTGATCTGTCTCTCAGCTGGAAACATTTAACAGGAGGAGCGGATTTTTACCCAGAGTCTCCATCTGTGGTGAACGGGAGAGAGAAGAGGGAATGTAAGGCTGGGTCATGAAGACAACACACCAAAAACTCCTGGTGCAAAGCAGTGACACAGTGACAAAAAAAAACAGAGGAGCAATAAGCAACTCCTACCCCCAGTGATATATTAAGTGTGGTAGGTTTGAAATCCCTTTACAGAATTTATAAAAATAAATCCTGTCAAGAAAACTTGCCCAGTGCTTTCTGTATTTTCATTATGGAATTTCCATTAAGGAATTTCCATTATTGGAAACAGGAATAACTTGGAAGGAAAAAATCCTTCATCTTCCAAAACAATGACAGTGCTTCAGCCAACCCTGTGAGATATGAATGACAAAGGGTGAAACCACCTGATGAAGGTTGTGCATGCACAAGGGGTCATTCTGCAGGACACCCACTCGTCCTTTTGGTTTCTGAAACTGAAAGAAGCCATTGGTTATCAATGCACCAAAAGCATTTTCATTACATTCAAAAATACCAAATGAAAATCAGGCCTAAAACACCAAGCTTTCCAGACATCAGGCTTCCATTCTCACCCTCGTACTTCCAAAGACTTTTACTCTCAGCTAAATATTAAATTATTGGGATTTAAGTATAAAGCCAAGCCGCAACACTGAAGCGCTAAAAGCAGTGAGCTGAAAGCCTTTTCTCTGCTCCCGAAGGGTTAGGAAACGCTAATGCAGGCCATTTCAAGCCATTTCCCAGAAATGGGTTATGGTGATGTCTACCAGATCCATTCTCTTCCACAATTTTTTTCCTTTCATACAACTGCTAAGTCTCCTAGAGTGCATTTGGACAGTACTTCTGTTGTAGTGCCACCACGGAAGGAGTCAGGCCAAGGCATGGCGGGAGGCTTGACACAGCCTTTGGTGCAAGAGCAGCCTGTTAATTCGTGCTGAGGCTGCTAATGGTCACCAATGGACACGAGATCCTGCGTCAAACCTCACAGAGCGAGAGGTATCTTGTTCCTCAGTGCCCAGGGACCACCGCGAGCAGGGCCGACGTGCAAACAAGCGGGGAGCTGGTTTCCACTTCACACGCACCGTGGGGACCCTCACTGGCGATTCAATGGCACCGCTTCATTCCCAAGCATGACTAAGGGCTGGACAACAGGTTTTGAGTTGGGAAACATAAACCAATACTAAAGAAGTCTGAAAAAGAAGCATTGGCAGCAACAAAGACAAAGACACAAGCAGTCTCAGCCTGGGAAGACAGAGAGTTTAGCGACCTGACAGAAAAATACTGGCATTGCTTCCTTCTCTCAGTAAGAAAATAATATTCTTTTTAAATATGCCCCAGAATTGTTGCTTTAAAGTCCTCAAATAAACATAGTTAAAATGTTCCTCTCCAAAGATCTGACACTGAGCGAGACAAAATCGTTCTTGCTCAGGATGAAAGAAAAGGAAAAAGAAAGAGAAATTACCAAGAGAGGAAGTCTTTTCAGGTTGGATACAAATCTACCCAAGAGCCCATTCCTCCCAGCGCGCAGGTGTGTAGGGGAAGGTAAGCACGGAGTGAAACAGCCCCACAGGGAAACCCTCACTCACCTGGCACCGACAGAAATACACCCCTCAAACACCTAGACACTCGATTTTGCCATTAAGAAAATCTTATGGACCATTTTTTAGTCAGTCTACAGATAAAAGGAGAGCTCATAATACTGGTTATCTTCACATTACACATAAACTCTATTGTATATAAACATTTGATCAAAACCAGGAAGAAAAGCAAAGAGCGGGGCCAGGCAGTAACTCAGAGGACAGACGGACGGTGGCTGTATGTCAGCGCTGGAGCCCCACACCAGCCCCTCTCACCCATGGAACCCACACACTGGGGCAGAGCCGAGCAGCCTGGGAGCGAAGAGGACTTTAGGTGCAGGGGTTTGCACCTTCAGAGACTGGAAAACTCTACATACATTCGGAACTCTGAGCAATTCCGACTATCACGGCTGCAAGCTGAAGGCACGACCCATCACACTGACCCACAGGAGCAAACCCTCATGTCCACAGCTGGCCCCAAAGGAGCAACGGGACGTATGTGACAGGAGAGGAGAAGCTCCAGGCTTGAGACCACGCACAGCCCTCGCCCAGACACCTTCTATTTCTCGAGTGTCACACGGGTGAAAAGAAACACCCCTTTCGTGCAGACAAGCAACAGAAGGTTATAAACTGTTCCGTTACACAAGTACAACCACCACACCTCCGAGGTGTGAAGCAGAGTGGCACTTCCCATAACAATTAGCCCAATGGTGACTGCAAATACTGCCATTGCCAGGAAGAGGAGCGATAGTGAGTCGGAGCTGCTGCTGCTGCACGCGGGCAGCTGGCACCCCTCCTGCACACCAGACGTGATGACACGCTCCCACACTCGTAGCCGTGTGTGGCCATCACTCCTGCAGGGCTCTCGCCCGCCCAGGGCCGAGGAGCTGTCAGAGACACGTGCCACCAAGCTCTGCTGACAGACGGGGATATCCCGGGATGTGGTGCTGCCTGCATCTCTCACAGCACAAGGCAGAATCCCCCCAGAGCAAATTCCAGCGTATAAGGACTGTTTCTCAGTGGGATGTGACAGCACAGGACAGACAAGAGAAACACACTATGGATTAAATCCCACCACTGGTCCCAGTGCCAGCACTAAATACCACTGGGGCTAAGGCTAACCTTCAGGCCTTTTTTAATCTCTCCTGGGTCTCTGCCTGCTCCAGAGGAAAATTTTCTCCTGCTGGGAGATTATATTAAGGAAAAGATCCCCTCTAGTCTCTTCCTTTGCCCCCTGAAGAGCAGTGGGACAGAGTTAGGCTGAGGCACAGATCAGGAAATCTCAGGTCTTTTATTCCACTCCATTTTCTAAGTTTCTCTTGTCACACAGTTACTTTTCAGTTCTCTGAACTGATAGATAGCCCCATACTAAGGCCTGGATTTGCAGAAGCACTGAGCATCCACAACTCGGGTCAGATATTTGAAAACCATAGTTTTGATAGCCTTGTCAAAATGTTCCAGCCCGTTACCAAATATCTTTAATGAGCTAGACCTGTAGGTTCTTGTGTCTTGCTTCAGTTGAAACAGTGATTTTACCTCCCGAAAAAAATTCCTCTTCCTCCTCCTACCCTCTCCATGGGGAAAGTTCCTTACTGAAAGGAGCTTTGAATATCAAGACCTCACATTAAGTCCTGAACCTGAAGCTGCAGGTGAACCTGGAAATATTCAGAGCCAGACACTTTGCAGAATGACACAGAAGAGGACTGGTGGCGTTACCAGAGACTGTTGGCCTATTTCCTACTTTTCATTCTTTTTATGCTTCAGCCTCAACAGGAAGTTTTTCATTTCTTTCCTCTCCTTCCGCTTCCCTATGTTAGCAGAGACCTACACATTTCAAGACCAGATGGGCATTTAGTGATTTCAACGCAACCAGTGTGACTGGCGAGCTGGTACAACATGCTTTACACTCTCTTTTTAAGTATCTGGCACACCAGGGAGTGCTCAATACTGAGAATCTGATTCACCAAGACACTGCTGCTGATTTGAGAGAAAGGAACAATGACAACCTTGTGAGATGATTTTGTTTCTTTATCTTGTGTTTATGTGCTTTCCACAAAAGGAAGAGCCTTGCCCTCCCAGACAGTGCAAGGCTAATGACTGCCACTGTCTTGCATTATTCAACAGGAAGTACACAATTAGATTCTTATGTTCAATTTGGTGCTCGCATTAGCATCAGGTTATCATAAAATATAATTATGTGAAGTTGTAAATATGTGCTCATCTTTTCTTTGCTGAAAACCAAGGACAACACCAGCATTTCAAAAGAGTCACAGCTCTCTAACAAAGCACAGCAAAGCTTCTGTCCCGTGGGGGGGGAGTTAAGAAAATATCTGTAATATCTGACACAAAAGGACTGTGAAAACCTACCTTTGGGCACTGAGGAAGAGCAGAGCAACACACACTGTGACAAACAATACCAGCATTTCCTAGTGAGTGTGTGAGAGGACAGGACGAGGAAGGTGCCGTTGACCTTTACAGACCACCCTGGCCAGAGACAGGCACCCACCTGGTCACCCAGCTCCCCTCAGAAATCATTGCCAGCTCACATCCTAGCTTTGTAAGTCGGGCTGTGAAATGGGTGACACAGGGACACTGCTCCTGTTTGAAACCACTGTGAGTCTGGGTACTGAGAGGTGAAGGTGGGAGCCTTGGCAGCTCAACAGAGACCTGGGTGCCTGGGGCTGGCCAGCAGCCTCCCTGATCTCCCTGCTGGATGTCACCCTCCCTGATGATAAAGCAGCATCTACCTCCCCCTTGTGGTCCGCTGCAAAGAGCATCCCAGCACCACAGGTTACTAGGACGGTCTGGTCCCCTTCAGCCTCATTCCCTACCAAAGACCACCTCATCATACCAGCATTGCCATGAACTGGTCAGGCTCCGAAGACCTGGACTTGCAAGAGGACACTTCCCTCTGGCCTCACTGTCTCCTTGTCACACACTGCCCTGCTCCAAAGGGGCAGGTAACGCTGTGCCATGTAAAGCTGATGGCTTTACCACAGCCTAGTCCTATGTTCATGGCTTTCTCTAGGTCTAATTCATTAAAATAAATTGGCGTGTGGAGTCCTTATTATAAGGCTCCTACCCCAGAATAAATAAAGAGAACTTCAGACTAAAAGAGCAGAGCTTCAGGGAGCAAGCCTCTCCCCAGGGAAATCACCCCTGAGGTCCAACAAGAGACCCCCTATGGTTTTCTCAGGCAGTGACCGCAGAGGCAGCCATGGGCGCAGACCGAGCTGCTCACCATTCCAGCCTCCCCACCAGGACACCCTGCAGCACCTGCAGGAAGCTGCTGATTGCTACGAAACCAGCGGGACTTCTATCAATTTGCAGCAAAGCTTTCTGTTTATCGAGCACAGAAACAAGAGAGGGACAAGGAGGGAAAGAGGAGAAGATTGGAGATGTGTAATGTCCTTCAACTCCACTGCTAGGGAATAGCCCAACTCGGGAATTATTAGAGGGGCTATTACAGGACTGAGATGGCTCATTAACCACAGGTGCATGGGGCTGAGTCTCCTTTCTTCTCAGGTCTCCTTTCAAGTTATTCTATTTGTCCACTCATTGAAAAGCGACGTTGCTCTCTCTTCATCCCCTGCTAATGGGGGTGTCCATGTTCCCCTTAGAGACTGCAGCCACTCAAAGACTGAAGGAACAGGGAAAAGCCTCAGGAATGCCCCTGTGTGTATTCTACTGCTGACCTTACTGAGTTAAAAATGAAGGGTGCCCCCACCCCTATCTGAAAGAGCCTTTTAAAGGTAGTCCCATGAAGGCAGATGGATAATGGGAAGCATATTTCCCTTTTTGTGCTCTATGGAGCATTATGTTTCGTAAAATAGTAGATATAGGGTCTTTTTTTTAAGGATTGTAAATAATTATGTTGCTACTCTTTTACCTTGCTTTTCAGATGGCTCTTTAGCATACAACCAGTGCCGAACTGCTGGCACTACTGTAGTGCTCCACAGGCCTGAGCCAGGTCAAAGGCAACTTAGGCAACATCTACTGAAGCAGTGTTATTGTAAGACACAGACACTATTTTTAATTACCTCCACGCCTTTCCATACCAGGGCAGCTATTTATAAAGAAACCCTGCAATTAAATCAGTCTAAGGATCTCCCAGATAAAAGGCTTCAGAATAGAAAGCAGCAGTAAATAAATTTTCTTTTTCAGTGCAAATGGCGGCTGTTACAGAAAAAGCATCATCCCACCCCCAGGAGACCCACACTACACCTGTGAAGGCACAGATGTTCCTAGAAGTATGTGATTTTCATGCAGATGATGTCCCTCAAAAGACAAAGAAGCCTTCTCTAAAAGACACCTGAAATAAAATCTGAGATGAACATAAATTACATTGTAAGTACATTTTCTTTTAGCTATGCAATGGCTACAGGCCTGCCAGAAGAGACCTGCACTTCATCTACCCTGTCAGCCAATGTTTTACATGCAAGAACATGACTCCATATCCGGGACCAAAGCATTTCTTCTTTTGCTTTGATAAATTCCTTCTGCCTTTAGCGAGGATGAAAATTAAACATAGGAGTAATTACAGCCACACATGATTATTCTCGTAATTACTAACATGTAGACAGAGGAACCATCCCATGGTTTATTAAAATCAAAGCAAAAAATGTACATGTTCATGTCAGCGGACTTGGCACTGGCTCAGGTATCAGATTTGAGCAGCACATCTCAAAGGTACAAGACAAAAAAACTGCTACTTATTTTCTGTGAGTTCCCAAATCATCTCCAACATCAGGCTATGGACAGCAAATCAAAATGGATACTATGAAAGTTTCTGTTTTAAGTGCTTTCACAGAAGAGGCTGGAATCTTACACTCCTCGCAGACAGAGAAGTCACTGGTGTTGAGGGGTGCATGGAAACGTGCCATCAGTTGCTCTCAGAGCTAGAAAGGCTCAGTGCAGGGATCCCACAAATCCCAGGGAGGGTCCTGAGCTGTATAAGCAATTTGTCCAACTTGTTATCACATGCCAAGAACAGAGAGGAACAAAATATGAAATAGAAACATTGCCCCTTGGGTTTCAGAACTCATCTACTCATCTCCATGGTTCTGAGATACAGGAGAATGAGCACAGCTAGTAAGAGGATGTAAGTGAGGAAGCTTCATAGAATGGTTTGAGTGGGAAGAGACCTTTAAAGGCCATCTAGTCCAACCCCCCTGCCTCATGGCTAGCTTTCCGCTCCCCAGCATCCCCAAGTCCTTCTTGGCAGGGCTGCTCTCCATCCCTCCATCCCCAGCCTGGGCTGGGACTGGGGGCTGCCCTGATCCAGGTGCAGAACCCTGCGCCCAAGTGGTGCCAACCAACCCTTCACTTGGCCTGGTTGAACCCCATGAGGTTCACATGGGCCCACTTCTTGAGCCTGTCCAAGTCCCTTTGGATGGTCTCTCTCCATATACATCATTTACACAGCATGCTCTCTGCAGTGTGTCACTGCAGATACAATGCAGTCAGAGCTCGTAAGCACCTCCTCACAAAAGACTTCATCTCCTAATAATGACTCATAAAGCTCCTGAAGGCCATCACAAACCGAGCTGCTAACTCCAGACCTGGGTATCGCATTTAAGTGCTTTCTACCAGACAGCCACAACAGAGACCCAGTGAGACCCATCTCCTGCTTTTCTCCTCCCATTTTGTGTGAGTGAAGTCCTAGAAAAACCTGGTATAGGATCCTGCCCCCAGTGAGGCAACGGGAGGTTTGCCATCAGCTCGCGCTGGAGAACTGCCAGGATCTCATTTCCACCGCCTGACTCCAAGCACACTGGAACCAGTGGGAGCCTCCTGCTCCTTCCAGGGTGTGCAGCCTGCAGTCCCTAACAATTTGCATTGTACTAATTGCCTTGTGGAGGCATGTCTGAGTTCACCTCTGAACAGCACGCAATAAATTGCAAAAGTCCTATTCTTCTGGCAAATTTCTCCAAGGCTATTTAAATGATGCTCTCCAATTTTCTTTGTTGTTGCAAATTCCAGAAGAGAGCCTAATAAATACTATATTTAAAATTCATGTTTGCTCTTCAGTATGAGAAACACTGAAAAACAACAAGAGTCCTTCAACATCTCTGTTAAGGAAAATGAAACTATTTTTTTTTCTTTTCACCCAGGTCATTAAGGTATATTAAACTGATTTTATTTGTTGGGCCAAATTCCAGAAAGGATCTATTATTTAGATAGTTTTAAAATTTTCTCAGGCTTTGAATATTTAATACAGTTGAAAATATGCTTTTTCTGTGACCTATACTGCTCTCTTGCTGCCTTCAGTGTAAATTTCCTAATCGTTTTATAACCAAGGGATAGGGCATTTGTAGATTCTGCAAGCTTAACGCACTGAAGTCTTGATTCAGAAAATCTCTAAATAACTTGAAGCAAACCCTTATGTTAAAGTATATGCTTTAAAAGTTCTCACAGACAAGAGAATTATTGTCTTACTTAGCTCTTCCTGAGATTAAGTCTTGCTGCAAATACCAATGGATGTTCCAAGAACACTGCGGTAATGTCCATTTTTCAGTCATAGTGTTGGTTCCTGAGTGAAAACCGAACAAAGTTGAGCTAAGTTAGGCAAAAGTCTATTGCCCACTTCCAGCGTTGCCTACGGAGCCACTAACAGGAAGAAGCCCCAGTAGTATTTTAATCAGCTGTATGATTAAATATGCAAAGCAGACATTCTCATCAATTTAGTAATGAATGGCAAAATGGATGATAAGAGAGCATAGACACCAGCCTATTTTTCTATTACTCTAGCTTTTCTTTCTAAAACAGATAGGACAGACCAACTGATTAAAATCCCTTTAATTTCCTCTTCTTTTAATGTCAATTAAACTTCTCTAACACGAAGGGAACATAGGGAAAGGCACAAAGCAACAATGCAATACTAATTACCTAGCAAGGGAACAAGATGATAATGATTAACCATGAAATATTTTATCTAGAATAAAAGGATTTTGAACGAAGGAGAATTTTGATTGGCCTCTGTGTGTGTGGCTTATTGATATGGAGCGAAGGAGTCCTGCCCCAGCCACCCTGGGTGCAGAGATGCCGTCGTGGTACCGCTGCATGATCCTAGCTCTTCACAAAACAAACCTCCCATTTTCTGGGTGGTTGTGCATTTGATCTGCATAATCGCCCCACAGCTCTGCAAAGCTCTGTGGTCTGAGCAGCTGACAGCAACATTTAACCCAAGGTCAGTGATTTCCTTTAATTATTGTAATTTTATTTTCTTTTTTTCAATCGGCCATACGCTCCGCACAGCTCTCAGCTCTCCCCGCTGGAACAGCTGTTTCCCCAGCTTACCTAAACCAAAATCTAAAAACCTTACCACAACCCTGGGCAAATACACTTCAGCAAATGACCTGAACTGTCCAAAAGGTGGACAGGAGAAATGTACTGCATGGAAAGGAAGAAGACTGTCGCCAAGCAGCTTTCACTACCTGCCCTGTCTACCAGTGTCCCCCGTTTGCTGGCCTTGTGCAGCTGACTGGGAGGACTGAGGGCCAGGCTGCCTACTGCCGCGGGAGCACTGAAACAAAGAGGAACCCTCAAAGGTTTCCCCCTCATTCTTTCCTCTAAAGCAGCCCTTATTAGAGAAAAGCACTTGAGTGGCTGCTATTGTAGAAGCTCTGCTTCTCTTAGACTCACTATGGAGTTGTCCCTTGAGAGCCTTTCTCCTCCCATAGCAACCAAGGAGCCTTCCCACAGCAAAGGGGTAACATCTCATCACACCTTCCCCATTGCTGCAGTGTCACTGGCAGGGCTCCCATCCACGAAGTGACAGCAGATGGGTCCTAGAAGGAGGTAAACGCGTTTCCCAGCTCTATTGCCTCCCATGGGGGTTCCCGTTTGGAGACCGCAGCACAGCCGGAGATGGGTGCTGGGAGAAGCAGCTCCCTTGTGCTCCACGTAGAATCGTCAGGGCTGCTGCGGAGGCGCACCATGCTGGGACAGGCAGAAGGAGAGCATCTTCTCTCCTGGAGTTTATTCAATCCAGCATACAATTATTATTTCCCCAACAGGAAGCCCCTTCCAGTTATCATTATAATAATGCATGTCTCCATGGATACATAGCTCCCTTTATAATAATTCACCCATGAAAAGGCAAGAAAAACAGACAGAGAAAGCACCAAGCTCTCTTCTTTTATTTTTCTTTTAGTCTCAGTGAATAGGAATTCACTTCATATTTTAGGAGTCATTAGGAGCCTAAAGACTGTAGCAGCTTTTAAAAAATTGGCCACTTAAACCTGAGTTGCATCAATGTTACTGGTGAGACTGAGTAAAGATGGCCCTGCACAAGAAAGAGGAAGTCCCTCCAGAGAGTGAACCACGCAGCGAGCCCCGCCAGACAAACCGAACCACCTTCCGTGGTGGCTGATGGGGCACGGCACGTGTTCCGTCCCTCCGGCTGGCAGGGATCCCAGTGCCGGACGCGGGGGCTGTTTCAGTCCCCCACGGGGCAGCAAAGGCAGGGGCAGCTGAGGTGGCCTGATGCCATCTTCCTTCTCTCTCCCAAATCCAAAGCCAGGGAACAAACAGCCATGTATAACATAAAACAACTCAAGATCTGCCTGCTCAGTCAGAGGTTTCACCAGCCAATAACCCTGCTAGGGACAGAAAGCAAATAGTCCAGGAGAATCCGTGCCTCCACATGAGGGATTTTTAAAACGCCTCCAGAACCATTCCCCCACTCCGCCCCTGCAATAAACGCTGTATTTCTTGACTTGAGAGGGAAGATCCAACCCTTTTTCAGATTCTAATTAACCGAGCCCATCTTCTAACACATAACAACTATTCTCTCACTGCAGCTCTTCTAACCAGATGTTACAGCACAGGCACTTTGAAGTGGGAGCCCTGTGAAGAACTAAAGGAGCAGGATGTAAAATAACATTATTTTATGTGAGGCAATAGTTTCACACACACTTTAAACTGGCTTAAGCTCGGCACTAGAAAAGGCAGTCCTGCCCTGCCCCCAGGTCCCAGTTGTTCCCAGCCCTACCCCTTCATCGCGCTGACAAGTATCTGTGTGGCCGTGGCGGAGAAGTGGATCGGGGAACTTATCTGACTGAAAACAATGCAGTTCACCAAAGAGGGCAAGTCTGGCATGGGAAAAGCAGCCATGGGCATAGGGAGGGTTGAACTGCTGCTCTTGGCAGTAATGTCTGCTTCTGCTGGCTCAAAGTGCATGTGAAGCTACACTTACTATCATTCAGACAGTTAATGGCATTGTTAGAGAAATGCCAGCTCTTGGGCAAAACCCCTCTGTCCTTTAATTCATTCTAAGGAAAACATAATTGTTTGCTGGTTTTCATTTCAGTTATCAAGATTTTTATTGTAAAAAAATTATTTCATATATACACAAATATACCTGGACATTTTATCTAGTGTATTGTTATGACATTCAAATTAATAGTAAAGTAAACATTATAATAAAAGAAAGGTAACTTAGTGCCTGGTAAACCTTAGGCTTTTTTTTGACAGAATTAAATGAGTGAGGGCAACTCATATAGTTTCCAATTTACTGACAATATTTTGTTTATTGTTACAGATCTAAAATAAGCCTAAGGAAAGGGAAGGAAAAATATGACCTGAATACACCCTGAATTTAAAGATGCAGACCAACAACTGGAAACTTAAAGATACAGCTGCTTAGCAATATGGGTTAGTGATGGCTTTTGTCAGTGATAGCTTGACGGCTGGACTAGATGATCTGAAAGGTCCCTTCCAACCCAGACAATTCTATGAATCTATGATTTTATACTTTTCTGAAATAACAGACAAAATAAAATCCAGTTGTGCAGAGCACAACACTGCTTATAATTAAAAAAAAAACAAACATACCCCAAACAACAACAAACCCCAACCAAAACCTAGAAAAATCAGCCCTGTTTCAAGGAGACTGGCTACAGCTTACAGTCTGATGCCCAACATATTATTTTACCATTATTTCTTAGATTAAAATACCTATTTTTATGATCAAGTCCATAAGAAGACTAGCAAAAAGACATGGAGATTATCTGACCCAAAACCCCAACAGCAACAATGACAAATGGACACTTTTGAATGTCTGCCTAGCAACATCTATAAAACAAGCCAGCAGTTTTAGTCCTCTTCCTCATTTAAAGTCTTCACATCATCAAATCCACCTGCTGTTACTGGCATTAACTGACCCCATCTCACCAGAGAACTCAACAAGTTCTGCCACGCACAGCTCTCCCAGCTCCCTGCTGCTCTGTGCTGTCTCCCTCCGAGGATGCCAGCCTCGCAGCCACGGGAGCCACAGGCAGGCAGCTTGTCCAGGCAGGTTCTCATCTCCACTCACGAGAATTCCCCCGACACAGACTCAGGGTCATGTTCAACACCCACTCACATCAGCGAAACCCCATCGATTTGGGGTGAGTGGCGAAATTTGTTCATATAACAACTTTACACCCAAGATCAAGGGAACTATAAATAGACTGCCTGGGTATCTGATTAATGGTAGGCACCATCTGATCTTAATTAAGAGTCAAGCTGTTAACTCAATGTTTGAGAGGCTTTACCTCCTTCCCTTGGTTTGACATATGCACCATATGGTTCATTTTCCAACTGGGAAACCTGCTCTATAAACCGATAGCAGTGCTCCCAGGTGAAATACTGTGTTTACAATTCTATGACATAACACAGCTAAATTACTTACCTGAGCAAACACTGAATATGGAGAAACCTCTCCATCTATTTTCAGGTACGCACAACCTATTTTGTCAATTTTGCATTCTCTTTTTCAGCAGGCACTTGACTTTGTTAACCTGCTCACCAGCGTTCATAAACAGAGACAGAACAGGAAGCTCCCTGTCCTCTTCCTTTCTAAATAATAAAGCCCAGGTAAACAGGTCTGGACTGAATTAAGTCTTGAAAGTCATTGTATTGCGAAGTTCTCACTGTTGATTAGAGGAAAACAGAAGGTTTATGAAACATCCCTGTCATTTTTCTCGCTGAATACAAAGCACTGTCTCACTTAAATACAGGCATCTGTATTTAGTCTCTCCAGCAGCACAGGAGACGGGCTGTTCCCTCTGAAGGACAGCCCAGAACTAATCTCTGTCCATTGACTGCGTAGTAGGAAATGAACTGGGTAAGGTTAGACTGGTACCGGCGCCACTCCTCCTCGCGCCTTCCAAATCAGCTACACCTGTGTGAACGCTCCGTGTCCTTCTCTAACAACTGAACTGATGTAAAAGAACACACGATTTTCAAAGGGATCAAAATTGTTGAAGCAGCCGTCCAGTGAGGTAAAATGTCAATGCCACCCCAAAGTTGAACCCAGCCTGGCGTTTTGGTTAGAGCTGCCGGATGTTTTAAGTTCAAAATGTTAACACAATTGCTGAACTTTAAAAAATTTACAAAATGACAAAACTCCTTACCTTCCCTCCCCCATTAAAAAGTGTGTATTTGTGTATACATACATATATGAAAGAATGAACTTTTTAACATGTTTAACACTGTAAATTCTACACATTGAA
>JAOXJM010000071.1:841932-874173 GCA_026413425.1 Tringa solitaria | reverse complement strand
GTAATTTGCAATATGGATGTTTCTCTCCAGAAACCGCGTGGAAACAACAAAACATTTAATTCAAGCTAATGAGCACTTGTCAGGATACAATAATTTTGGCTACTTACGGAAGTATTACTGCTCAGTGCGAGGGAGAGCAGCGGGAGCTCTCCCCAGAGCACCCAGCCCTTCACAGACAGTGCAATGTTAAACCTCGGGGCGAATTTGCCGAAGGGGCTGGAAGGGGTTAGACGTGGCATTCCTGACCATATTTAAGACCCTTCTCTCTCAGCTGACAGAGATAAATTCTCTGTACACCCCCTCTCCCCTGTGGGGCTCAGAGGCAGAGACTGCAGCCAGCGCTTGCCCGATGAACTGCTCTTTTGCCCCGCGGAGGGGTTCTGAGCTCCAGTGATGAACTGAGCACAGGGACCTTTTCTGTCATGGGCTCTCGCGCTGAACTGAGCCCAAAGAGACCAGCTCGGCAGTGGCATGTGGAAGAGGGTTAGTTGCACGGAGAATGAAGACGCAAATTACAGCTGAAAAACTTCTATCTATGAGTACCTGTCTATATCTGTAACTGCAGAAAAGCTGACCGAGAGCAGCAAGAAGTCTGGCACCAGCTCACACCAGGAGGCACTGGGACACCTCACCTAGAAACCAGTGTAATGGGGGATGCAAACGAGGGGGTGCCAAGAGAGAGGGAGAAATATGCCTTTTGTACAAACCTCCTGCACTACCTGTAGTTATACCACATGTGTTTTTCTAGCCATCTTTCAGTGATACTCCTTAATTACACAGCACAGTAATGAAATACACTCAAAATCAGTGGGAAATCTGCAAAGCAAATAGCCTGTGCGCAGCACGTGGGGAGAAGGGAATCGGCTCAGCTCACACTGCTCAAACAAAAACCCATGTATTTCCAAGAGCTCTACCACTGCCAGGCTGTGCACGGCAAGGTTTTCAAGTTAAATCATTGCATAATATGATGGTAATGAGTTTCTCAGCAATCATTATGTCTCTGTCAGATGGTAATAAAATGGAGTATTTGTCTCTGTTCTTGGTGCGCTTGGAGAATATGCAGATACGCCAGTCCTCATTATATCTTGATAGAAACAAAACCCATTAGCACAGGTGCTATACGTTTTAATGAGGGAGACATGTAGAAACTAATCCAGGTCAATTATAACGAAATGGTTACACCTAGCTGAAACTGATAAAAATCTAATTACGTCCATATCAATAGGCTGTTTCATAGATGCCTGGTGTTGATCTACTCATTGTAGGAGTGTATAATGGGCTTTCAACTAAATGACTCCAGGTAATTGCTAGGTGAGGAATGATGTTTGTATGGTAGGTGCTGTTTTTCAAGTGTGTATCAATACGTAATGGAGAATTAATCCTTCAGGAAAAAATATTTTTAAACTGTTTTGTTTCTTACAGTCAAAAAGGAGAGGCTTCCAAGAAAAAGGCAAACCTTATCCTGTTGATAAGTTATAATCAAAACGATTTGCAGCTTTATACAAGTCATTGATCCTTAAAGGCACGAGTCATAACTGAAACCATAATTACAACTTTCAGGACTAGATCAGAGAAACCTAGAGATACCCAGACACCCACACATTCCCTCCTTTCAACTGGACTACAAATAATTTAACAAGTGGTCATATCTGGCCCAGTGTTTCAAACTGCCTGGCCATGCCAAGCTTAGCCAGGGCTTCTCCATCTCAAACCACACTTGGGACAGAGCTGTAAATAAAAGATGAGGAAAGCATTGTCCAGGCGGAGAGGACACAGGACAGCGAGTTTCTAAACTAGCACCACCCCATCCATGACACCATGTGGGCAGGAACCCCCCATTAGGAACCCCATGGACTAGATGATCTGAAAGGTTCCTTCCAACCTATGATTTAAGCTTTCCAGAAGAGGTCCAGCCTGCCCTCAGCAGCCAGCACTGTGGTTAGCATGGGGCTGTGTTCCCTGGCACCCCGCAATCTGCCAAAGCCATCAGCTGCTTCAGACCACAGTGCTGGGAGGGTAAGTGTCCCCAGGCAAAGCCATGGCCTGCTCGATGTCCGCCTCCACGAGCAGCCATCAGAACGTGCTTTGTCTTCACCAGGCCACGTGGAGGGGCGAAATGGCTGCCAATTTTTTTTCTTTTTTTATGACTTCCATCCTGAAAGGAAATAGAAGCTCTGCTCTGAGGCTGCTCAAATGAACTCCAGATGAAATCCCCAACTGGCCCAAATTCCCACTGCCTTCAGTTGATGCTTTGAACAAGCACAAAGAATGAGAGTCTGAGAGCTCTAAGCTTGGATACACGTTCACATACGGCTGCCCCATTTGCTCCTAACTCACTGAAAGCAATGGAATCGCTTCCAGGTTATACGGGTGTGTAAGCATCTCTCCTGACCAGAGCCAGAAAGCACTAGATAGGAGTAGTGGTGGAGCCTCCTATCTTTGACAGTTGTCTGTACTAGATGATTCACAGAGTTACTTTCCTCCAGTTATCCATTTATGTACTTCCTTTACCTGCTTTAATCCTTCTTCGGTTCTTTTTGTCTAAAGAGAAGTTGATTTAAATATGTATTTTCAGCTCTTTTGCCTGCTATGGGTCAGAGAATTAACAATGTTAGAAAAATATTTACTCTTTCCATTTACCCTACACAAATGGCACCAGCTTTATTCCTGCCATTTTTACCGCATCTAAATATACCCCCTTTCCTCTGCGGCATAGCTGGCAGTTTACTAAGAAGGCCTTCAGGTTTCTCCAGGCACACTATGTACTGTTTCCCTAAAGGATAATGATGGGGGAAAGAATTGCAATCAAGTTTACATATTTCTTTAGGAAATGGGGTTATTTAAAATTCAAATTCACATTAAATAATAATAATTGTTGGAGTAATAAAAATTCTCTTTTGCATAAAGGAATTTGCTAAACAGGAATTTAAGACATTCTTCAAAGTGCCTACAAATAATAGTTTTAAGGAAGCACGTTTATTTTCTCATACACTAGTATTCTTGTTTTCCCACACTGAAATCTTACAGCTTGTTTTTGGGAAAGCTGTCTGTTTCAGCAGAGCTGTTCTCTTTTCCCTCAGCAGGTCCGCCCACAGCTTAGTGTGGGCCCAACTTACAGATCCCCAAAGCAGCCCCAGGCACCTCCGCAGTGGGTCACAAGCCCCACGGCCAGAAGAGGACACTGTGTTTAGCCCTCCCCATCCTCAGGAGTGCAGGTCCCACTTCGGGAGGCCACGCTGTTCCAAAGCCAAAGTCATTCAGCATTCCCGCATCATCCCCTACGTGCTCTACTTCACGGTCAAGGAGACACAAAGGTACCGGGAGGATGCGGAGGTTTAGCTGTGCTGTTTCACAGTCCCCAGACACATTCCCAGCAATTGCCACGTTCTGGGCCACTGAGCTGGTCCCAGTGCCTCAAAGGTGGGAACCCACCCCGAGCCTCCACACATGGTGCAACAAGAGACCAAGAATGATGGACTGGAAAGACTGAGGGAATAACCACAGAGATGAAGATAACTCCACCACTACTCAGTGTTCAACAGCAGAGCCAGCATCTAAATGGTTGCTCTATTTGCAACCAAGGACAAATTTGAGGCGTTCCTCAGACCACGGGCTGTTCTAATCCCACTCTCGTAGAAACAAACTGGCCAAGAAACCAGTCATGTAACATCTCTGAACTAAATTCTTCTTGCTTTCAAGAAAAAGGGGCATACAGGGGCAACAGGGTAATTAAATCTTAGTTGTGCTGAACACGAACATGTTGCCATTTGGGTGTCCATCAAACAACTTTCTTATGTCAACAGAAAGTACGAAAATCACAACATACATTAAGCAAATTCCTCTCTCCCCTCTGAAACATCAACCTTCGTTTGCTCAGTAGCAATCACAGTTGTAACAATCCTCTGTGTCTCTTTCAATCGCCTAAAACTGCCAGAAGACAACAATAGCAGGCTTTTTGCATCAGTTGAACAGGTAGCCAAATTCCTGCCACAATATGAACATGAAAAAAATTCTTGTATCAGACTTCATGTTGTCTACAGCAAAGAGAGCTATAGGTGAGACAGACGTGAAGTCAGAGTTGCTGCTGATACATGCTCTCATTTGATCCTTATATATTCTCTCAAATTACAGGAGATGATCTGTGGACGGTCCACTGCTTATTATAGTGATTTGCAAGTTAAAATCAGCCCTGGGGCTTTGGGTGTCACTAACTGAGATTAGATCACGTCATTACATAGTACCCGATAGCCTTTGCAGAGCTGGATCTGTAGTGATAGGCTTAGCGGAAACCTGATAAATAAATCATTTCTAGATTTCAACAATCAGTAAATAGCCCTACAGATTTCTTCAATAGCTTATTTTCTCCAGTCCAGCCAACCCATATATAAATTACGAGAGGCTCTTGTCTTTTTCATTATTATTACTTATTTAAAAAGAGCTTATTTAGAAGTTATCAAGAATCCATACACACTTATTCACCAGTGTAATTGCCTGGAAACTTTTCAGCCTTTCTGGTGTGACATTTCTCACCTTGAAAGGGACATTTGCATTGAGAGTTGAAAACAATTTTAAAACTCAAGGCTGAGAATACCTAGGATTGCTATTACTCATCTTTACCAAGCACTGACAGTTTTAAACCTCCTGAGTGCTGAGATAGCTGTGTAATTTCCTAAGGGAGTCAACTATTGTGCGACACCATTGTTTTCATGTGATAGCACTTTCAAATCATTAGTCCACAGAATTCTATACATATCTGTAAACAGGTATGATTTATAGCTTGTAGGATGGAGAATCAGACTTAAAATATTACATTTTTAACAATAACAACAAAAATTTGTTACTAAAAAGCCCCTCTGGATTTCTAAGGAAAATGCATCATCACTTGACTGTTTATATGAGGATAGCAGACGGGAGGGATGAATAAAAAGCCCACTGTGGTGGGCAGTATGTTAACATAGAAAATGACAGTTCTTTTACCGAGAGCTTAAGTTCTACGCTTCAAAATATCTATTTGAGACATCACAAGGGTCTGATAATGCACAAATTATATTTAATTAATTATTATATCAAAAATAAAATTGTATCCACAACCTTTTGGGGTTTTTTCTCTAAAAAAAAAAAATAAATGGAAATAACCTGCTTTACATTTTCAAGAAAAATGTGATTACAAACAACTTAGAATGTAACAAAACTTCCCACAGCCACAAAGGCTGGATCCACATGTGATTTGGGATAACATTTTCCAAACTTTGTAAAAGGACAAGAGGTTTGGGGTGCAAAACCAAGAAAGAAAGGAGTCGGGCACAGGAGCCACACTGCAAACATAAAACAGGACCCAAGAGCTAAATTCTGAAGGACAAACTCAACTCAACGCTCCCCAAATCCTGCCAGTATTTACTCAGGAGATGTTCAAATCCCTGCACCATTTGGATCTCAATTTAACTAGATTATTATAATCCATCCTGCTTAAATTCTCCTTCACTTTTAAACCATCAGTTCTATCATCCCTAGAGTTTTTGAACTTTTACCATGTACCACAAACACCTGGAGCATGTGAGCTCTGCCTCCGTGTGGGATACGAGGGTGCTGTGACCCCACACCTGAAGCCTGACTGAGACAAGTTCTGGATTGCACAGTCTTGTCTTCACGCACCACTTCAAAGAGCACAGCCTCAGAAATATACTACATTATCCTGTATCAATACCAAAACTCTTCTGGAAGAATACTTATGATACTTGAGGGATTGGTGATAAGAAACGAAGCCTAATAGCAGTGCCCTCATACAAAGATCAGGTTGTCTAAGGGACAGGAAGAGAGGGTATTTATAAGGCTTATTCTGTCAAACCTCCATCAGTCTTTTTCCTATTTATCCTATGTAATGCAACAGAAGAAAAAATACTCCCCTCTGCTGCTGTAATCAAAGTGATTGTGTTTCACATCAAAAACATTTATTTACTGCATGGATTAAAGGATTAAATTGCATAGGAGTACTTTGTCCAACATTTTGTGCCTGTGCTAGAATTCAGCTGCCCTTAATCTGCAAGCCATTGACACAGTATATTGATAAAATGGTTTTCCCACTACGGCTTATTTGTTTGTTTGTTTGTGATACATACAGAATTAAAGGAACAAAAAAAAAGATTCCTAGGTCTTTTTCTCCAATGAGGTTAACTCCTCAGCCAGCTTATTAACGTTCCATGTACCTTCTGCCCAAGAATTGCTCCTTTGGTGCAGAGAAGATAAGGGGAGTGCATTCCTGCTGAGTGTGTATGTTTGTAGGACATTTAAAGGCAGTCATGTAAGGGGGGGGAGCAAGGGCTCTGCCTGTTCCCAGCTGTGGGACAGTGAAGAGAAACAAAGTCGTTCACGTCTTGCCCAGCAATCTGTGCACTTTCTGTATGTTTATTCTCTGCTCTTTTGAGATGTTCAGTGGGACCTGGGGGTGTTTGTCATGCACAGTGGGCACCCTCACCCCACAGGCCAGCTGTGGCTGTGTGAATACCCCCGCCCCCGTGTCTCGGAGCAGGGCCCAGGGGTGACACCAGCTTCAGCTCTGAAAGCTTTAGGGCCCAATTACCCCCTTGCTTTATCTCAGCTGATAAGCCTTGCCCTTCATCAGGGCAATTGTTCTGTTGCTTCTGAGCCTGCTCAGGGATCTCATACGGTGCTGTTCAAGGCAAAACAGACGTGCTGTTTTTCACAGACAAGATGGTTCACACAGGTATGAAGGAGAGCTATCTAGAAGCCCAGGGAAGAACGAAGAAACAGTCACAATCACTTCTGAAAGAGCAAAAAGCCACTGAGAAACAAACTGTGCCACAACAAACTGCAGAATGTCCCCTTACCCAGGCCAGTGGCTATAGACTAAGATACCCTGCAAAAACACTCCCTTTTCTGCCACACCTACTGACCCGGGAAATCTCTGCATCCCCACAGCTAAACATCGATTCTCTTTTCTGCATTTGGCTTCAGGAACAAGCCTACTGTGACAATTTCCATGAGATCACAATACTTTCTAAGTTAAATGACCAGATGTTTTCTGTGCAATGGGATCCAGGTGTATCCCATGCAATGTCCTATTATTCCTGCAGCCCATACTATATTAAAAATAAAGGTAACTATGACCAAACATACTGTATTCCCTGTTAGTGGAAGTACTGCTCCTTTGCTGGAAAACGTTTGTGCACAGCCATGAGAGACTTTAGAACAGAGTTTCCAAATTTAAGAAGGCTGAGCTGAGCTGCTCTCAAGCAAGGCACAAATTTCCACTATCATGGAACTTTCTTGTGACCCATCTCCCATAACAAGCCCTGGAACATATTCCTCTTGTGGGAAACACAAATAACATTTGAATGTTATCGGCCCTCCATTATTGCCACACTCATTAACCCAACCACACACTCCTGGATCTGTGTTCACGGCAAAATCTACAGCCTGGGTAAAGTGTCCCAGGATAACGAAAATTGCCTGTGTGAGTTTTGCTCTTCTTTCATGAACAGAGACACAGTTTACAATGCAGACTCCTAAAAAAAAATCCATGACAGCCCATGGTGTTAGCAACCAGTTACAGAAGATGAAGCACATTTCACCTCCCATCTATTGTTTCAGGCTCTCTGCAAATTCAGGCAGACATCACGGCATCGGTTTATATTTACCACAATGACAGTTCCCCTCAGAAAATACAGATAAAAATGCCCCCCTTTTTTATCCTCTAATAAGAAGAGGTATATCCACATATCTCCTTTTCCCAGTAACTTTCCAGTTCTCTGCAGTGTTATCTTTGAGAATTGTTGACTTAGAGTAAGCAGATATGGTAAGCTAACTTAGTATTATTGCCTAACGATCATAAAAGAGGAAAATAAATTAAGAAGTGTCCCAGTCATTCTTTTATGAATCTGTTTGTATTTTACAGGGCATATGTTAGTGTGTTGCTCCTGTTGTTTAGGATTACGATGCCTTTAAGGTTTATTTTGCATCTTCAGGCTTCTGCTCTTTTGTGATTAAACGCGTAAAAGCAAGTGGAATAATAATTATGTAATTTATGTTCATACACTTCCTCCCACTGGCATACTGTTTCTTGACTGAAATTGTGTTTGATTCATGAACAGCCACCTATTAGAGATGGCGGGGACAGATACTGCAAATCCCTAAGAGCAATCATGAAATAATATTTCAGCTACACCACTGATGGCAGGTCCATTTGCACATTTTTATCACTGAATCATGTTCTGTAACCTACCGCTTCCACCGACAGCATTTATCCCTGCTACGTTTGAGTAATATTAAAAGCATGTATAGAGGTGAATCATACAACTCAAGTGTGCAGTTCTTACCATTGATTCAGGCAAAACAGGAATATAATTGTTAACCAGATCTACAAATACAGAGAGAAAAACCTCGCAACTAAGACAATTAAGTCTGAAATCTTATGGTTCTCTTATTTTACAAGACAGGACTGAAAATCAGTAAAAATCCTGTTCTCAAGCATTGCTTATGATGCTGCAATAAATACCAAGAGCCACACAAACACAGTCTTACCACGTATCCAGTCTTATTCAGCAACAGCCTAAAAAGTTACAAAAATTTTTCTAGAATAAAACTGTCAGTTAAGAAGTGGGGGTTTAGAGTTAAACAGACATTAAATCAGCCTCACTAAAGGACAACTATTGCATGAATGTATGAATGTATTTCATAAAGAAGGCACCTCCCGGGTTAAAAACAGTTAGCAAAGCTGAGACCTTATTCTGGGTGGGTTTGCAAGAGAGTACAACAAATGCAGCTGGGTGTCCTTGGATAAATACAGCAACACAGCATTTAAGGGACTTCATTCAGGTCACACAAGAGAACTGGTGAATCACGTAGTACGTATAACTCCTCAAAAATATGTCCAAACAAAAGCTAAACTGGCCTTAGTAAATAACTTTCCCCGTGTGAGTTAACAGCCTGTTCTGAGAGCTGCACACAGAATTCCTGTCTGTACTGAACTGCCCCAGAGCTCTACAGCATCACATCTGCCACAAAAGGGACCTCTCATGAGCAGTACATAACATCTTGAAGGTTTTCCGTTTAGTATCTACAGCTACGCTCAACAATTAAGAGTACATCCTTGCAGCAGGGCTGGTTTATGTTACCTGTTGCCAGACTGGGTCTTCTAAAACTACCTACTTGGTCTGGATGCCCCGTAATTGTGCAGCAGGGCTGTGGGACTGTTGTGCGAGTGAAGCTCTGTGCCAGCGGACACCCGGAATGGGCCAGCTTGAACTGGATGTGCCACCACAGGAGGCAGGTGTGGTTCCTTAGCGGAGAGTCTTGATTCTGGGCACCATTCAAATTCAAGTTAAGAGAGCACTAAAGATGAGCTATTTCCATAAAGAACAGCTAAATCCTTTACCAAGGTATCACGCATTCTTGCCTACAGAGAAAGCCACTGCAGCTACAAACCACACCCAGCAACAGGCAGCCACTGCTTTCCAGAAGTCAGAATCCCATGCACCCACTCAATACTTCCACCAAGAGTTTATATGCAATACTAAAAAAATACTATTTTCTCGGCAGAAATTTCCAAAGGCTAAAGCAAGAGCAATGTGTCTCACAGAGGATGCCCCCAGCTACACATCTGGAAACCAGACACAGCCTACAAGGCAAATTCATCTGACCACACTTGTTTTACTGTGATCCTGCCATCTCCTATGCAACTGCGTGTGTCCATACATTCAGTCTCCGCTAGCTGTTGCCAAGCACGTGCAGTGAAAGGAGAAGAGGGCAAAGGGGCTACGGGAGATCACAGAATTTTGGACATAGTACCACAGAAGTATCTCAAAAGTCATTTAATCCCAACAAAATTGAGTTTGGACCACCCAGATTGCATTATCCTTTACAAGCAAGATAAGAAGATTATTTTAACCGAGAGCAGCATTTTTCACCCACAGACTACAAAGAGAATGTGTTTTACAACATACACAACCGCCTCCCCCAAAGCATCAAATCTTCCCCACAAACACTTACTTCATACTGGAGAACGTGCATCATTCACAGAGTTAGACAAGAAATCCTGAAGTCCTGACCCTCATCCTCTACAGGATCTCACAAAGGCAGAGAGTAGTCTCTTCCTATGCTCAAGCTGAAAAAAATAAAAAATGGTAGCACAGAGTTTATTGCATGAGATGTTAAAAAATAGCCTTTACAATAATACATGCACTTAATTTACAGAATTTTAATACAGCATCTTTCTCTACTTGATAATTGCTAATTTTTTTATAACAGAAAGGAATGGGGACAGCTATTACACAATGAAACGTCTCAGTGACACCACCAGACCTCAATTAAAAGTTCTGTGCTGCTTGCATTGCTTCAAGGGATGGTTAAGCAATACTGACCCACTGCAAAGTGCTTTATGAATTGCTACTGATGAGAACTCTTGCTGAATAAGCAGAATAGGTTCTTTAATGCCAACTTCTAACAAACAGCAGCAAGGAGTGGAGAGAGACAATAATTAATGTGTTAGTATCAAGAGAAACAAAGAGCCTGCAAAGGTCTCTGTCCTTTCCCAGATAACAGACTGAGAAAGCTGCTGTAATATAGCTGGTACGTAACGGTTCATGGAGCTGGGCTGAGGGTAAGCAGCAGCTGACTGATTAAGGTACAATTCTGACAGCATCTTAGGGCCTGGATAAATATCCTTTCCTCAAAAAATAAAATCGGGCTGCAGGCAGTAGGTGAGGCCTAGTATTAGGGTGTAGGGCACACAAATTTTAAAAGCTAAAGCTAGTATCACTTCTAAATACAACAAATGTCTCTACCACATTCAGGAGCACAAGAATCAGGTGGATTGGAAAAAGGCTTTTATTGGCACTTCTCTAAGGCAGCTGATTTCTGGGACAGTTAAAGAGTTTTCTTTCAAGAAATCCAACCAGCGCCAACTAAATGGCAAGATACATATTCGTATGCTGTGCATTGTTGAACACAACAAGAAATGAACAGCTTCTGCCCTCATAAATTCAAAAGGCCCCCCTGCCAAACTGCGGGGCAGGGTGTGAGCTCCCACAGCAGTGACTGCCTCTCCTTGGGGACACCGCACACAACGGCCCCAACCACCCCAACCTCTGCCATGGCTGCAGGGTTCACACCCCACTTCTCACCCGAGGCACGGCACCATCTGTCAGGACCAGACAAGGTCAGGACAAGTTTTGTAGCTTACTCCAGAAAGATTTTCCAAGACCACGTTAACCACGTGTAGTGCTTCAGTGGAGTCAGAGGGAAAAGCACCACTTAATAAAAAAAATAAACATAGCAACTGCTTTTTGCAGCACCAAGAATTCCCTTAACGAGCTTCCATGACAATGTCTTCAAAGCCCTGGCTGTACAAGCTCCAGCCATCATCGTAAGTTACCACAGCTGGGAATATCTGCCAGGCTGCTCACTGTCCTCACAACCTCTGGACTGGGGGAATTTCACTCAGTTTAATTTCTTGCCCATTAACTTTAGTTACTGACTCGGTTATTGAGGGGAAAAGCCAAACAATGGAACAAGCCCTTGGGGAAGCACCTTTCTGTGGGGCTGGCCCAGCTCCAGCCCAGCACCTCTCCCCAATCCCTCACCTCAAGCTCTCCGCCATTTGCAGTGGATCCCACTCAGCCCCTCACAGGGCCGTTCAGCCGTTCTTTGCTGCTCCCTCCACAGGTTCTCGCCGCTCCTCAGCCCTCTCTGCCAGCCCGGGATTGCCCACAGTGGGGTCCCTCATGGCTGCTGCCTCCCCTCCGGCCCGCAGAGCCACAGCACCTCCCGCTCCCTCAGGGGCGGCTCCGGCACCCGCTGGGCCCGGCTGGCGGCTCCCCATTCCTCTCAGGCGCCAGGTAAAGGGGCCCGGGCCTTTGTGCCCACAACACCCATGTGTGGCGTTTGCTGTGGGACAACTGGAAAAAATAAGAGATTTCTCAGCGTAAAGCATTAAATTATAACAGGGACGGGAGCTGTGTGAAAGCGGGGAGGTGACGCAACATGGCTGACACAGAAATAGCATTTCCTCTGCTCTGTTCTTGAAACTCTCAGGGAAAGGCAATGCAAATTCAGGGCAAATGAAACGGCCGCAGTTGAGAGATGAAATTCCAACAATTTCACAGACTTTTCTTTTGTGCCCTGCCTTCCCGTACGGCCGTGCCGCGCAGAGGGACGCGGACCCGCAGGCCCCACAGCCCCATAACCCCGGGGCCAGACACCACTGGTCCCACAGGGGCCCTCAGCCTCCTCAGGGTGACACGCACCTGCACCGAGCTGATTAAAAGCTCTTTTGAGTGTGCATTCTTCTCCCTGAACAGGTTTCTACACCACAAAAGAACATTTCATACATCATACTTGAAACAGATCGGAGCCTTAAAAGCAACTTTATTCTACTGCCATTACGAAACAGAGCTTTCATTGTCTGCTGCTGAAATGCTTTGAGTCATCTTCTTCCAGTAATAACTAATCTCTCGCTCGCTCTCTTTTTATCTGACAATTCAGGGACAGCCCAATTACAGGAGAGGAAAGTGGCACACCGGTTCCAGAGGGTGGACTCAGACACCCAACTAATGTTAAATGAATTTGTTTTGGAGTACAATTCACTTCAGCAAATGAACTCTGATAATCTACTTTGAGAGCAGGCTGTAATAATAAATGGTTAAATTGCAGCAGTGTCATCTAATAAAGATGGAGCCAAACATGATTACAAAAATCAGAAGACCAAAGTAATAACAGTATAATTTGAGAAACCTGACAACTATTTATTCTCCATGTAAAATCCACAGCTCTAGTTTTTCATGCCAAATCTGCTTCTGAGCTGCTAACATTTCTGTCACTTGAGCGACCTACGGTAAAACCCGCTTCACACCAGCACAGGTATGTGTGCACAAGGGTACCGACACGTCTCTCTGTGCATTTCACATGGACTTACAATATGCCTGGCACTACTTTGGTGTCAAGGACTTGTCACTGTTTACCACCCTCACAAAGATCCAGCCAAATCCCTCCAGGACTCCACAGGCAAAAAAAGCCCAAAAACACAACCGAAGGAATTTTAAGAATGGCATAATGCCCATGCACGCCATTTCAGAGACAATTTAAATTTGATATCTCTTAATTCTCAAGCGTTCGACATTACAAAGTAATAACATGGGCTTTTTTTGTGTAACATCTAATCTGAGGGAAGAAACCTTAAAGGGAATCCTTAGAGTGAATTGACAATTAATGTATTTCTCTTTCAAGTCTCTCAGCAAGATGCATATTGAGCATACATCTGAACTAATGAGACAGAGGGAACTCTTTTCTGCAATCATAAAAAAATGAACGCAGCCAAGATACATGTCACGTGTTCTTGAAGCTAATCAGGAACTTCATATAGTGTACCGTGTCCGACCACTTACCTGCTCATAGACAGCTGCTGATCACACAAGATACGTCAGAAGCTTCACTCCAGACTGAAGAAATGCTCATGTATCATTAAAAGCTGTCAGGATTTACCTCCTTGGAGCCACTGGTAACACTCTGGGTTATGACTGTGTAAGCCTTCTCACAAAGTAAAGTAAATCCATAGCATATATTCATGAAGGAAGAGAACCAAGTATAAACATTTGCACATTAACACCCTCAGGGACCTCATGAAAATAACTGTCTTTTCCCCTATTAGCTCCCTCGCACCCCAAGTTTTCTTTTAGGAGTATATTTAAATAAACAAGAGAGACGTCACAAGCCTAAAAATACCAAAGTTTGTCTCTATCTAGTCACATTCTCATTTTACTGTTATGATTTCTATCATGAACAGAGAAGAGGCTGAATTACCTGATGATTTCCTTTAAGGGAATGCTGTCATCTTTCCGTGTCGGATGTATCTAAGACATGCCAATGACTAAGGAAAAGATCCCGCAGCTCCTCTGGTGCAACAACATGCCGTATTTCACAGCTACAAATGTTCCAATCTTCAATAAACGAAGCCAAACATTGCCTTCAAGTCATGAAAGCACTAAGCTGAGTTGTGAATGACTGCAGATAGAACATGTTGTGACACATGCATGCAGCCTTATGTTTTATAAGAAGAAAGTTCAGATTCTCCTCGCCAACATGATTTCCATAAGGAAGCAAGTCTTTGCCAAAAAAAGAGATGTTTGTTTTCCAAATCCTGATATAGTCCTTACCATTCATGTATTTGAGCTTCCGCTTGTACATACTGGTGCACAGCATGACTCAATCCGTCCTCTCTTCTCAAACCAGAGAGGGAAAGGCAGCAGTGACTCTGCTGGGAAAAGCTCTGCTCCGTCTTGCCTGGAAAAGAACCGAAAAGGAACTTGCATGGGAAATCCTCAAAGTGAAATAATTCCAGAGGAACATATAGTGCAGTTCCAATTCACTTTTTATTCCAAAACTTCTAGTATTAGATTACTACAACTCCTACACAGAATAAGCTAAATTTATCACCGTTTCTTAATATTGTGTTGTATTTTCCTGGCTTTTTCCCTAAAAATATGACATTTTTCCATAAATTAATTATTGCACATTTACTTTTAATTTACAAGAGCTAAAGGTAAAGTTTTCCTTTTCATTTATAAGTCAATAATATCTTAATTTCCATTTTCAAAATTGTATTTTATGTGTCATGCTCTATGATAGTTATATCCAAAGGTGGGGAAAAATGCATTGGAGTGCAAGGTGTCTTCTAATATTAGATGTACTTGTCACTAGTCAAAAAGAACAGGTGCAAATTCATAAATTAACCTAGCAAAACTACCCATTATCCTATACAGGATGTGTAATGGGCACATGCTGTAACATCTATGCATAACTACCATACAGCAATATATTCTGCACCAACCACCGAGGGTTCGTGCCCAGTACAACACTGGAAAGGTGATGAAGATGGAGCACGTAAGTGGTGCCCAAGGGCCAAGATGCCAAAGTGGTGCCTCCCAGCCAAGTATACAATGAAAACCTATCTGAGTCTTAAATGGGTTTAAATTCATCAACTTAACTAAACAATTTTGAGTTTGTGTGTATATTTTTATACATACTTGTCCATAAATACACTTTCTGCCCAGCAGCCCCCACTCTCTCCATTCCAGCTGCCCTGGTGTCGCAGAGCTGTCTCGTGAGGACCACGTCCCCTGGTGTGACGCTGACACTCAGGTCTGTATCCATCGACTGGTTCTGCCAACAGCTGCAAAGATGAAAGGAACAGGTCTTTCTGCAACTCTGTAAGAGCCACAGAAAGCACATGTAGCTTTGTTTCTGAGTAATGAGTTGAGTACGGTGGTACCTACCGCAGGCCTTGGTCACCGGGAGTCAGCCCTTCATCTGTGACCCCAGCTCACTCACCCAGGGACAGCATCGGGCGGGAGCGGGGAAATTCCCCTCATCTCCAGGACAGTGCACTGCTGAATGATGGTGAGTAACTTCAGTTGTGCCTCTCGTGTTATTTTGAAACCTCAAAAGAACTGCCTATTAAACTAAAAAAGCTGCCTGTCAAAATAGAAAAAAAATTAAAAAATAAAAATGAGAAACCAGCCCCTGGTTTGCCATGGCAGTCGAGTCAACAGCACCTTTGTTCTGTGGGCACAGCAGAGACAGCGCTGACAGGGTTCAGCTGCAGATATCACCCTGACCTCTGAACAGCTACTTAAAAGCTGAATTTTTTGTAGACACAAAATAAGACTATTCTATTTAAAGACAGATTTTCAGAAAAGATGGCTAACACATGAATTGACTGGCCAGGAAGAAAGCCTGCACACTGCATGAAGAAATTCCTGTCACGCACACGCTTCCTGTTCACAGCTCTTCTGCAAACAGACTCAACGCTCAGCCCTTCCCCGGCTCAGTGACACCCTCATCACCTTCAGCACACAGGCTGGTTCCATTTATTAAACATTACACCTGCTCTTGGGGCTTTCCTATTTAGTTTCCTATATTGACAATATTCTAAATAACATGAATGCCATAGAGCGTTTTACAAAATATTTATTTTGAAAAAAATCACTCTGTACAAATTTAACATTCTCAACACTGAACTTTTATAAAAATGCTAACACAACAGAAAGACGAGTGAAACATTAAACTGATCTTTTCTTAAATTACAAAGAAAAGGATTCATTGTAAAGAAGCTACTGTAATTCTAAACATTAAAAAAAAGAGAAAACTTTATAAGATTTTACTTTTTTCATCTATTACAGCCAAATACATGTATCAAAGGATGACTTTTCCCATCCTTTTCATAAACTTCCCCCCGCCCCAAGCACTATCCACAACTAAAGCAAATACCCCAAATGGTTTCCACGTCTATGTACACGGCTTGTGCTCCGAGAAAAGCCAGCACAATTTGATCATCATTTTCTCAGCGCCTCACAAAACCTCCCCTCTGTACATTTGGTACAAAAGTCTCTGTACAAACCAACTCTGCTCAGGGAAATCTGAAGCAATGTTAAAGGAAGAGTATTTACGTGTGCCTTCAGTCTGGTATAATGAAGGGACAGTGATCAAGTAAAATTTTACAAAGTAAAATTCAGTAACTGGAAATACTGCCTTTTTTTTTTTAATAATTACTATTGTATAAAAAATTGATATACTGCAGGTTACTAGGAATGGCAGACCCTAAATCTAACAGTGCTAGTTTTATAGTCCTCATCATAAAATAAGATTTCTCTGTACATTGTTTCCTCTCGTCATTTTAAGCTATTTGTGAAAGCTGTTGTTCCATATTAAACAACCTTTTTTAAACAGGAGGAAATGTCCCCTCAGAAAATTAAAACCAGTAAAATCATCCTATTACTGTAAACACAATTAAAACGAAGACTGACAAGATGCAGTGTGACAGGGAAGCCACGGTCTGGAAAGCTTTTTTCACATTATCTTAACACAATCTATGGCTCGCACCACAGAGAGCAGCACAAAAAGCTGTTGGAAGTTCCAAGTTAGAGCCAGGGGTGCCAGGCAGGGTCCATGCGGCAGAGATTATCCAGGCTGTTGGCGGCCGCCACCAGAGTGTTGACTTTGCTCTCTCCCCCCTCGAACTGAGCCAGGTTGTGAAGCCGCGTCATGATGGCGGTGACGGCCTTCTGCACCAGTGACACCAGCTGCTGGCTGTCCATGTTCTCGGGCTGCCCCGCTGCCGACAGCGGGGAGGAAGTGTCTTCTTGCGTCTTCTTGTGCCAGGCAATAATCTCATCCCGCAGCACAGTTTTGAGGATGCCATCCACCTATATGAAGGACAAGAACCGGACTATTTGATTTAATCCAAAGTGCCATCGGGAGTTATACAATTGTAACTACATTTAAGTCAACAAAAAGTTTTGGCGCTTTTGCTCCCTCACAGCAATCAGTCTCTTGAAGATGAGTGTGGCTCCCAACTGTCTTCACTATTTCCTCATCGGGTGTTTCTTTTCATAAAAAGCTTTCATTATGAAAACACAACACAGTGACTCCTCCGAAAACGAAAAATCTCATCCACTATATTAAGATCCTCATACACAAACACAGTCAGGGACGTTCTGTTTTTGAATGACTCCACTAAGCTGATGACTTCCCTCCCTGCCCCAAGAAGTCCTGTGCAAAGATGAGAGTGCTTTGAAAGCTGGGGGTGTGCACAGTGACTGTGCTCTTGGGGAACAGCGACATTAGGCCAACAGATACAAACATATATGTTATGGACACTTGTAAAAAAGATAAACGCAGAAAATGTTAAAAGCATTCCTCTTAAGTCCAAAAGATAGATAATGTAAAGTAATAACCGCTACATGCCTCAGCTGAGCTGGGCACCCATCGCTCCAAAGAGAGTAAGTGGCCACCGGTGCTCTGATCGTCAAAACGCCATAGAATCACAGAATCTCTCGAGTTGGAAGGGCCCCATAAAGACCCTCAAGTGCAGCTCCTCAAGGACTGCCCAACACTAACTCGTGTGACCAAGAGCATCGTCCAGATGCTCCATGACCTCTGACAGCCTCGATGCTGTGACCACTTCCCTGGGGAGACTGGTCCAGGGATGACCACACTCCCAGAGAAGAACCTTTTCCTGACGTCCAGTCTGAACTTCCCTGATGCAGCCTCCTTCCACTCCCCCGTGTCCTGTCACTGGCCACCACAGAGGAGCTCAGCACCCTCAGCCTTCTCTTCTCCAGCCTCAACCAACCAAGGGGCCGCTGCCGTTCCTCCTAAGTCCTGCCCTGGAGACCCTCCACTCTCTTGGTTGCCCTCCGCTGGCCACACTCTAGTGGTTTGATGTCCTTCTGTCGAGGCCCCCAAACTGCACCCAGTGCTCGAGGTGGGGCTGTACCAAACCCACGTGGCCCCTCATCATTCAGATGGTGAAATCATAGCCTGTGTCGTCAAATGTGTTTACATGTACAGACATGGCTTTATAAGGTAAGGTTATGAATTATTTAAAAATATTCTAACACAGCTTTCTGTATTACAGATAAAGAAAAAAATCACTTTTCCATCTTTTAAGAAGTAACTAGCTCACGCCATGGCTACGGGACGTTCTGTGTAATGTCCTTCTGGTGCAAATTGCTTGCCTAAGTGCAAGATGCCTCATTTTTGGGAAGCATTAGAATTTAAAATTTCTTTAGAAAACTACACCCTGCTAAGAGCTAGAATCCATCAAAGAACAGCGTATCTTTAGCATTCTCTTCCACTAACAAAGAGCCAATACACATTTCTATTCATAGATTATTATGAAGATTCTAAACGATGTGGCATTTTTCATTTTACTGAAAATGAAACACTTTATATTTTAATTTCATGTAAATAAAATTTACATTTTATTTACCACTGCCAGAATTTGTAAGGATCTGTGAGGCTACAACACTGAAACAATCAGCTTGAATTAACATGTTTGGCCAAAAAAATTAAATTAAGTGTAGAATTACACCTATCTTGCTCCTATTGTTTCCAAAAGGCAAACTGCAAACATTCAAGCTGGCTTGTGTGATGGCCTGAGGGTAAGGTTTAAAACCAAACACAGACTGTTCGTTTCTGCCTTGACCAAGAAAGTGCTGTTTAGTTCATAAATTGCCAAACACAACATGCCTGAAACAACCGTTCCCAAGGATCACAAACCTTAAAGTTTGGCTGCGCGAAGCAGCGAGCGACGGCGATCATGGAGGCGGTGAGGGGGCCGGACACCCCGATGGTGGTGAGGAACTCCGAAATGTTGGGTGTGAGCCGGAAGGGCACTGGGCGGTTGGCATCCAGATCTCCGGTGGCATCGTTAATGTCAAAGCGGAAATACGCTACGTTTAGCTTGCCAGTGTCCTGGGTGTAAAACCAAGATGTACAAAAGTGATTAAAGGAACAGATTTTCACTAATGAAACCAAAATAACTTGGGGTTTTATCTCCTGTTAAAACTCAAGAGTACAAACAGTACTCCAGTCGCTTTTCAGTCTTTCAGCCAAACACTTTCTGAGCAAAAAAGTCGAAATTAAAGGAATGCCCAAAGTCAGGTATGTTTTTCTCTTAAAATGTGTCTGAAACCCCGTACTGAATCCACATGATTGCAATATCAGACTTAAGGAACAGATTCTCTGCGGCACAGTCTGTCAGGAGTCACACAGAGAGATCGCTGGTCTCTGAGTCCCCACTCTGGGCAAGTGCTCTCGATGCACTGGCCACTCGGGGGAAGCATCCGAACGTGTATCTAGAGGGATTAAAGAATCTTTAATTGCTCTACAGTGTAGCCCTCTGTGCATTAAAATGGCACTAAGACTTTAATATATACCACCTTTGCCCTACTAAGGTGGCAAACCTCATTTTAAATGTTGAGTTAAAACAGAAAAATCACTATTAATAGGAGTTGTAGCTTGATGTGATGGCCATGCTGAAAGGAGAACCGTATTTTGAAAAGGACTATTCCCCTTTAAGAAAATGAAGCTCTAAATTTTAATTTTCTTTAAATCTATTTGACACAGAGCTGTATTCAAAGCGATATATTTGAAAGGGGACTAAAGAGAGAGAATTATCAGCCATTTACATGAACAGCTGCAATATCTAAGAACGATTTTACAGACAAAGTTCTAAATTCTCACCACAGAAGGCAGAGTTGATGTCCATGGGGACTGCAATTTAAATTACTACCTACATGATGTGCAATCACATATAAATGAAAAGCCCACTGAAACACACTGTTAATTACCTGTGTGGAATTACTGGTTTGACTCATTTCAAAAGCATAGTCCAAATTTCCATTTGATCAAAGACGAGAGCATCTAGAACAAACACACGCGTACCTGGGCGATCTGCAGCATCTCGGGGTTGAGTCTGTTCAGATGAAAGATGAATTCTGCAAAGCCAATTAGTGCCAACTGAATGGTGAACATCTTGCGGAAGGTCCAGTAGTCGGTGGCGTTGGGGAAGGTGTGCAGAGCCCATTCCTTCAGCATACTGCGCGGCACCATGTTACTCTGCACCTCCTTCAGGATGTCTCTGAGAACCTGCTCGGGACAAGCGGCGGTTGAAGGAGATCAGGTTTAATGCATTTCTTGGCAAGAGACGCCAAAAGCAACCACCAAACTTCTCTCAAGTGCTACATCCCACTAAGGAAAAACATCTTCCACTTGGACACTTTCAATCCAACACTGTTTCCTGACTTCTTTGTCAAAACACACGTAGTATTTTGTTCCCGCATCCTCTGCCCAGCTAGAAAAAGTTCTTTATCTGAAAAGACTAATTTTTTAGTAAAACCATATAAGCATGAGAACTGCAAACAGGCACGTGAGAAAACCTGGGACTGGGCAGTGATATACCCTGATCTGAAATATCTTCTACTGGAGACTTCCAGACAATCAGAACCGAGCCAAAGGTGTTCAACTGACGACATTCCGCTTCCTTATGGGAAACTAACGGAACAAACTTCACTATTTTCTAGCTTCGGTGCAAGCTGGATATGCATCTTGCAGCAACAAAATAAAATCCTTTATTTTAAGCATAATGGCAAGATCTGAAATTATCCGTGGGGTCTAGAACACCCAGAAGCTGGCGATGGCTCTCTGCAGGGTTCCTGCATGTACTGCATAAAAGGGGAATTACTATATTACTATAGCATATACTAGCCTAATTAATTAGAGAAAGAAATAAAGTTAGGATCTGTTCTATTACACCAAAAAGCACGACAGTCATACTGGCTTCAATTAAATGGCTGTTAAAGAGTTTCATAACCTGAAGGAAAAACTCTCAAAATAGCAGCAGATGTTACGTAACACCTCGGCTTCTTTTGTACCAAAGAAAACCTGAAAAGGGGGTTTCTCTAAACCATGTCTGTGACACATGTATGCTGAGTATTTTCTAATAGCTAGATTTGAAATGGGACTGGACCGTTATGTAAAAATTTGAATTAACCTGAAGATAGAAAACATAAAATAACCTTATTTCTCAGAGTTGGCTGTTTGATGGAGGCTGTGGAGAAAGGGAGCTTTGTTCTTCCTGAGAACTCTCATTTATTGGGGTGGGATCACTCAGCTGTTTCTATTTGACGTAGATGAAATGAATCCAGTGGCAATTTTAGGAGAACATTAGAAGGACAGGGGGAAGGCTGCCTCTCGTAACATGCTGGAACTGCTTATGTAAATTAGGAATGCTATTTCCCATGTTATCAATTAATTATTCTCAAAGCACAATATGAAAGGGCCAAAAAGCAATCAACGCTGTGTCTGTTTGCAGTTACCCAAAACAACCCAGAGTAAAACAAATACAGCTTTTTTGAAGCTTTCCAAGATAATCTAAAATACCAAAGAGATGTAAGAGTTCCCAAGAATACACGAAGCAAAAACCAAATAAACCCCCAACAATCAAATTGCCACCTCTGCAAAATCTCTGTCTGACTCTGAGGGGTGAGCAGTCGGGAGGGACTGGACACAGCAGAGTCGGCCAGAAAAGCCCCTGCTGGAAGGTCATTGCCTGGTGGGTACCTGGTGGCTGGCTTGTGTCCCCCGAGCCTGGACGGTGGCCAGTCGGTCGTAGTAACGAGAGATGGGGTTGTCGTGCTCGATGCCTTTCTTGGCACAGCGCTGCTTGTAGATCTCCACCAGGGAAAGGGAAGAGGGATTGTCTTCAACCAAACGCATCTGGGGAGACACTGCCACAACCCGGGGCACTAGGGGTTGTTTGGGCAGGGGAGAGAGGGGGGCCGGGGGGCAGAGAGAGCAGAACAAAACAAACAGTTAATCTATAACCCAAGGACTACTAGAAGAATTAGCACACAAGCATCAGCCCTTAGAACACGACTGCGATCATCAGCTGAAGTGGATCCAGAGAGAATTTTTATCAATACGCTCCTAACTAATTCCCAAGGTCAGTTAAAAGGAAAGAAAGTACGACAGCAGATTGTTTTATCTTAACAGAAACATCTCAACTATATTAGCAAAAAAAAAAAAATGAGCCCTCATAATTCTTCCCACTTTTCTTTATCTGTAGAAAAGAGGGTGACATTTTGTCCAGATGGAAATGGGTTTATACTATCTGATTACATGACACTGGTGTTACACCAATAAAAATGACTCTGGAGAACAAAATTACTAAACTTAACAGGGTATTTAAAGTGATTAGGAAAATCTGAAGGAAAAAATTCTGAACATAGTTGAGGAACAGATGGTTTAAATAACAGTATGTGAAAATAATACAGGGAAGACCCAGCAAAATATTCAATAATAAGTAACCCTCCCATCACCACCAAACCTCGTCACATCATTTCCCTTAGCATCTGTAATAATTAACCTCAGAAATACAGTAAAAAGTTGTTTAAATGCCTTTAAGTTGTTTGATGTAATTTCATCAATCTTAAGAAAATGCATTCTGCAAAGATGGGGTATTAATGAGCTATTTCTTCTGTTCTCCTTCCATTAACCTCTGGTAATTAATGTTCTTTGGGTTTTTTTGAACAGTATCAAACCACACGGTACAGAATTATTTCCAAAAATGCTGCAACTTAAAACCAGCTCTTTGAAGCAAAACATGTTACTCTAATAATCATGTTATATGGGGGATATATTTCTGTAGCAGCAGCCTAGTTTATCGTATCTTTCAAGGCTTTACCTACTGCACTTCTGTTATTTTGAGCTCAGAGTGATGCACAACGGCCTTCACATATGTAGATACCACATTTGTTAAAACAAATCCTTTGGTTTGTATATTTTGGTCTTTTTAAAGCCCAAACTCAAAAAGGCATTTCTAGCTATGTAAGCGCAACTCTCACCGTGTGGCCACTAAGCCCACGACAAGCTTCACGTCACTAGAGGCTGTTATAGCCCAAAAGCAGGGCTGATAAAAACATACCTAAAATCAGATCTCAGCACTGTTCAGAAGGACAACAGCAAAGCAGCAGCTGTGGCTTAGCAGCTTTGATTAAAGTTTCCCCTACCCGTGGTGTGCTTCCTGCTCACCACCCAAGGATTATTAGAACAGACTAATGTAGTGTACAGAACTCATTGATATGAACTCAGAAAGTGATTCATTGACCTTCTGAAGTGAAAAGTATTTACACCTTAAGATGAAGTAGCTACGCAGCCGTAAGCTGGAGCGTACCCGCAGCCTTAGCGTCTGGAAGGCACAAGAGTTTTAGCTATTTGAAAGCACTTACATTAGTACTGGAATCACAAGCGGATCACGTATGTTGCCAGACGAGACTGATAGTCTCTGTTTCTCAATTAATGAATGGATTATTTATAATCAAGACATGGAAAAGCCAAGATACACAAGGAAAGAGAAAGAATTAAGGCTGTGTGTTCAGCCTTCACTCCCTGCTCCTGGGTTGAAATGCCGAAATATGTGACCTTTTCATTATCTGAGTATTTTGGCAATTTATACAGATAAATCATCAGAACCCTCCTTAACTCCCCTCATTAAGGCCTCCCTACCATTCTGTTTGTTAATTGTGTAATGTTTAAGCATTACCAGGTGCTGCTGTTGGCAAATGTACACTCCAAACCACATAACCTTTTACAGGCTCACAGAAGTACGCTCCACAGAAGCCCTGCATCCAAAGCCTAGATTATGAATGGATTTTATTTGGCAATAACTAACCAGTCCGATACATTCCTGAAATAAACATCCCTGGATATAGAACGTTACTTCAAAAATTACACAGAAATGTTCTCATATGGCAGAATTCAGAAACTATAGATCAAATTCACAGCTCTACAAACAAACTCTTTCTTCTGTGTTACGTGGAAGGGGTAAAAGAAATCCAATATTCATATATTACAACTTGGGGAGAAAAAGCCTGGTTCTGTGCCTCTCCAGCTGTCTCTGAATGCTCGATGGGAAGTACATGTATCCATTCCCAACAGCCCCAACGGGCTCTGCCTCGGCCGATGTATGTCACTCACAGCTCAGGTTCATACCATAAACGACGTGTGCCGGCTCTTCTAAAAACACCCCAGATCACATGAAATCAACTTTTGAGGGGCACCACAGTGCCAGAAAAGACTAATCACCTGCACAGATGTGAATTTACCTTCTGAATATTCAAAAACTGCAGTATTAGAGATTAATAGCTGGCAAAAACTTCAGCAATTATAATCTTTGTGTATAAAATATGTTTTAAAATAACAAAAAAAATATCTTTTCAGTACCTGTAAAAAACAAATGTCTTTTTGTGGTTTCCTTCCTCTTCTCTAAGCAGGGGTTCAAGAGGCGGAGGAGCTGTAACACCCGCTCCTCCCTGCGCGACTCGGTCAGACAAGCGTCGTTCATCACCAGGTACGGGTAGATCTTCCCGTTGTGCCCTCGGATGTAGAGCCTTCGGGCTGCAGTGTTGTGTTTCTGAACTATCTCCACTCTGGGCATAAACCTGTTGGGAAGAAAGGGATATTCAAGCCCCTGAGCTAATGTCCTCCGGTATTAAATCATGATGGGGAAAAAAGAAACAAAACAAACTAACCCCCTCACCCCTCAAAGAAGTGAAACAGCGCAACAGCATTACCAGGTACACTCCAATTGCCCAGCTAGCCTGTGGCTTCTATTTTATAGTTAAAAATTCTTCAGTTTGATTTCATGCATTTCTTTCTAAGAAAACACAGTTCTTAAGCAAAATTAATCGTTGGATCAGACCTTTATCACTCTTTTGAAGATTAGTACCTCTTATCAACTACGACAGAACAACTAATCTCAACTTACGTCAACATAAAATGAAAACAAATATACTCTTCAAACAACAGTACAGTAGATTAATGAGGCAATGTAAAATTACCAAAGGACGATAAAATACAAAACTAGAGGTGTTATATCAAAGTATGGCTCTATGTATATAATTTAAATATGAAATGCACAAGACATCTACTTTTGCAGAGTGGACAGATGGAGGAGGGTTTTCATTTTCTCCTCTGTTGTCACAATTACAGCCACTGAAGGGTATTTTTAGGTACCTTGCTATCTTGATGTAGTAATGTGTCGGCTTCGGCATAAGGAATTCTCCAGGAATCTCTACTTCTGCAGTCTGAGCTGAAAAATTACTTAGGAAGCGGCACTTTTCCTCTATGAGGAAGAACTTTGGAAGCTGTTTAGTTTTTGCTTCCAGAATTTTGATCCATTTCTTCAGTTTAGAGATAAGATTGTGAAGTTTCATTGACCCTGGAACACTGAAGTCAAAGTCTAAAAGAAAAAAAGTAAAATATAAACATCCTCAGCATTTCAGATGCTATATAGGGTATCGACCTACCAAGTGCCTGAAGTCTGTGTTTTCAAAGAGGTTCTTCCAGCCCCCCCTCTCCCCCCCATTATGCAGAAGAGCATCGTGCTGGTCCCACACGGGAAGTGCCACAGTCAGCAGCTCCCACGGGAAACAGAAAGCACAGTGTGACACAAGGCCAGGAGACACAGGTGCCTCCAACCCTCGCCCCGAGGGACACCAGCAGGTATGGGGACAGCAGAGCCAGAGGGGTCAGTAAGGACAAGTCAGAGCTGATTGGTAATAATAACTAATAATGAACTTCCCAAGAGTCTCCTGTCTTACAGTCATGCAAACATTAGAAAAACGTGTGAAAATCTGAAATACTATTACTGTATTTAACTATCTATATACTGCAACCAGACAGACTGAATAGGAAAAAAGCAGTAATAAATCAAATGATTAGATAAGATCACTTAGTGAAAGAGGAAAAGTAAGCCTATTTTACAGTCTAGCTGTATAATTTTCTCCCTGTTTAATTAAAAGTGATACATTTATTTAAAATGAGTAGAGGCTTTTTACTTTTAAAAGGGAAGAAAGAGGATATCCTCAGCTGAGGATACAATGTGGAATCTGTGACAACTGCAAGACAAGTAGTAAGGTTGCTATAACTGTTATTCTACTATTCTGAGCTGAAAATTCTCCTTAGCCTTTCCTGGCTTGGATAACAAGTGCCTCATGCCCCCACAGAAGGCCACATCTGACAGCCTAAGCCAACATGGCAATAGTACACAAACAGCCCGCTCGTTCCTTTGCGAGGCGCAGCGTTACGGCGTGGAACCGTCTCCTCCAGGCAGATCACAACTGGAGGGAGAACTTTCCAAGGTCAATACACAGGCTTCAAAACTCTCTGCAAATCACTGGGTAACAGGAGTCACTGCTGTATCGACCCTTTCCTGGGCCAGCACCGATGCCATCTTCTCAACACTGCTTTCACGAGTTTCAGAACACTGCAAACAAATACGTTTGAATTTCCCAAAAGAGGGAAAATGAATAACCCACATACATGAAATTATGGTTGAGCACTTCAGCGCCACAACAACGAGAGATTAAACACCATCGGGTAAGAAGATAAAGAAGATAAACTGCTCCCTCTCTAAAGCTCATTAGTTATGGCTTCCCAAATTGTGCAAGTTAATGAACAGACCTGAATTTTTAAAAAGCATTTCTATACCAGAGTCTGAAAGATGCCATTTTAAGTTCAACATGTTACAAGTGAAAAAGCAGCAGCAAGAAACACAGAATGTCAATTCAGTATTTTGGAGATTTACAGCTAAAGCAGAACAGAATCTTCGCTATGATTCAATACAACAGAAAAGTCTCAAAAATGAGTTTCAATCTTATTGCAGAACCTCCTTTTCAGTCTGTCTCATACACGCAATTTTTCTAAGTTGACAAAAAAACCTCACCCCAATCCTGAGTGCTGCTGAGAGGAGAAATGGATGTGCCCACATAGATATGCTGCCCGCGTCCCTCCCCGAGCTGGCTCCCGGGGACAGCGGTACAAGCGCACAGCAACTACTGCATAGGAAAGTTTTTTTCCACCACAATTAAAACCACTCAAAACTGTGATTATCCCCAAGACTTACTGCTACAAACAAGCTTAGAACATGTGCTCTTTCAGCCAGATGCGTTCAGATCCTTCCATACATACACCCCTTTTCTCCAGGCTCTCCTCTCCCAGGCGCAGGACGCTATCACCAGCCAAACCCCTGCACTCCCGGGGCCCCTGTTACCGCAGCAGGGCCCCAGAGAACACCCAGCCCCTCCTGTACCCACAGCGTGCTGGTAGCTAAAGGCATCCTCTCCAAGTCTCAAGTCTATGTATGAGCCCAAAACAGAGCAAAAAACCAGCACATACAAAATCCTTTCCACCTCTATACAAGAAGTCTATAATAAAAAATGCAGCTCCATATTTATGGATGTTAGAAATTAGTGTAACTGTAATATTCCCTTTTCTGTTCCGCCTGGCCTGGGCAGTGCATCTGTTGCAGCATCACTGTAAAACCCTGAGGACAATCCAAAGCCTACCCTCTAGTGAGCAGCAGCAGTAAATCGTTCCATCACATTTATCTCCTGAGTCTCTGAAGTGCAGGAAAGTATCCCCAAATTGCAACTAGTTTTCGTGCTCACGTGAATCACCAGAGCAGTTAAAATATGCAGGATTCCCTATAGAAGAAGTTGTTCAGTTCGCCACAACAACGGCTGTAGTTCACTGAAATGCTTATTTTAGGGTTTGTGTTGTTTTTTGCTCTTCAGCTGAGCAGCCAGCACAGCCGTGCCCACAGACGGCACCCGGGCCGGAGCTCAGGGCTGTGCGCCCTCCCTGTGAGCGCGGTGCCCGAGGAGACCCACGCTCTCTCCAAGAGAGAAGAGCTCTCGTGTCTTGCTTTTGAAGTGATTGTTCAGACATTGATGTACTCTGTGCTTTCCCAAAGGTTCTTTTAAGTCTCTCAAGAACCTCTGGAAAGCACCAGCAAACATGACAAATCTCAGGGAGGGGAAAGCAGAGGGGGGCACGGTTTGAGGTTTCTCCCCCAGCTCCAGAACACCAGGACTGCAAGGGCAGCCCAGGGTCCGGCCCGATGCCGCCTCCAGCAGTTCCTGGATAACGCCCTTACCGACAGCCTTGCACGAAGTACAGAAAGAGCTGCCCACGTGATGCTACGTGTGCTCTTGAGAAAAGAAAAAAGACCCTTAAAGCTGAAAATTAATAACAGCTCTTGCCCCTGCCCTCTCCCCTCAAGGAGCTTCCTTCTGATTCCAGAGTTTCCACTCGCAGCACAGGCTGCCAAAACTCTCCAGAAAATTATCTGGCCCTTTAAGGGTATATTTTGGAATTTTCCATTCGTATTTGGCCCCAGTGGAGAGGGCTGCAGAAAGAAGCAGGATCCAAACTCCCAACTCTCATCTGGGCACAAAAGAACAATTGAGGCAGCTTTTCTCCTCCTTTCACTGCAGAGAGAGCTCTCAAAGGGAGCATTTCTCAGCATTTGCCTCTTCTTTGATGTCAAAGGTTTAGCAGAGGAGAAGGAACAAAGAACAGATGGTCAAAGGAGTACACATTTGAAGTTCCAGGGGAAAAAAATCAAAAGAAAAATTTAGTTTTAAAATATCTAATGTTGGGATGGAGCAAGCTGACCTATCAACCCCTCCACGGACCGGGGGGCGCAGACAGAGTATTCAGATGTCAGAATCGGTGAGACCCCAGCGGCTGCTGTCGGGGACCGAGACCCAGCCCAGACGATGCAGCCCAAGGCAGCTGAGGGTGCCCATATGCCCCAGCTGCTGAAATAACCCAGGAGAACCCTTTACTCCAGGATGGCTCCTCAGCTTGGACACATTTCAAGGAAGGCACCCAGTGCAATTATCCACCCATCACCTCACTGCAGCTGGGCTGGGAGCCACAGCAACCAACAGCAGCCCTCCAGGTGACAAAAGCCACTGAAGGCACGAGTTACAAATGGTTTCTCGGTGTTAGAACAGCCCTTGCTGTCTTTAGTATGGTAATTAGAATCCTATTCATTTATTTATGTACGTGTTACTGCTATTGCAAAATTAATTAAAAAATTCTTTTCATTTTCTGCATAATGGAATAAGTACAAAAATGCAGAAGTATATCGATCAGTTTAATTCCTTCTGTTCTCCCACACTTCATTTGTGAACTAAAAGACTAAATTTATTAGATAAAAATAAAAATCAAATCTATTACTAAGAAAAATACTATTTTAATCCTGTAGACATTCATGTTTAATCATACTTGAAAAATAAAACATGAACGCTTCAACAAAGAAACACAGAAAGTAATTACTTATTATTAAACTGAAGTTCACTAAGAAGCACTTTGCAGTTTATGACTTCACATGATTTTTATGTCCAAGCCGATGTTGGGTTCTTCATTTAATGTGTTGTTCCATATAATTCTTTATAAATGCTATGATTAGAAAGCAGACCCCAAAACCTTAAATGCTATTTATCTATCATAAAGGCATGCAAAAATACAGAACAGCATATAAAAACTGAAAATTCTCTCCATTTTTTTTATTTGAACTAACAACTCTTGTTAATTGATGGAATTAAACTTTGTTAATTGTTTCTCTAGAAATGTGTTGAAAGATCAGTTTAGATTTTGCAGACTTGAGCCTGGTGCTGTATTTAGTTTTCCTTTACAGTTTCTGAAGCCCCGGATCTCTCAAGCGCTCAAAGGAAATAAACTAAAAGATGCTGTGAGAGGCCAAAAATAACTCTGAACTAACAGATCTGAGCACATCAACAACACGTACAGCAGTAAAAAGGTGACTAGACTATTATTGCAATGTAAGGACATACAAACCATTATTAACAATGAAAAACAAGTCTAAAAAAGTATTTTTTCCCCCTGTAAGCTTACGTCAAAGCCACACAAAATGCTTCTACTTCCATTACCCTTCCGAGTACACTTCATCCAATAAAATTTAATCACATGGTTCAGGACTTCCATTATCTGCTGTCATGCAACTTTGGTGCCTCCAAAGGCCATCAGGCGATACCCCGCGGGCACGAGACACAGGTCACAGCTACAGCCCAGACACCCTCGCAGATTCCCAGCAGCTCCCTTATTCTCACAACACTGCCAGTGAAATGCTGGCAAACAGGGCAGGTCTGCTCCTCGCGCTCTGCACGCGCTCACTGGCTCTGCTGCCCTCAAACAATTTTAAGTTAAGGCAACTTCATGTAACTTCAATTCTAACAAGAGTAACTTCTCAATGGCAGACGCACTTCTGCTGAGGAACCAGACTGACGTGGGAAGCGGGTGGCTTTTAAATCATTATAAATGCAAAGATGATAGAGTTTTAAGTCACACCAGAACCATGAGAGTCAGATCCCAGTAGGATAAAGAGAAAAGTAGATTCAGAAAAAGATGAAAACCTGGGTCTTCCCAAAAATTCCATCTTTCCAGTTTTGAACAACTAATAAATCTGAATTCTGTTCAAAACCCCAACTATATTTAACTATTCATTTTCGTGTAATTCTACAGTTATCTTTAAGGAGCAGCTCATGCAGTTTAGATGGGAATTTCTGCAGACCTCAAAGTCCTGGCAATCCCTGACACCGATGCAGATCAGCGGCCCTTCTGCCCCATGGGGCTGCATGGCCTCAACCCCCCACTGCGTGCGGCCAAACCTACTTCCCTGAAGAACCTTTTTTATTAGGTCTGATTAAAGTTATTGATTCAATTTACCCAACAGTGATGTAAATTTGTGTAATGGGACTTTTATAATCTAGTTAACCAAAACACTGAAGTAATCTCCATCAGGAGTGGGCTGCTTTGAAAGACTTCACACAAGACTGTCCACTTGGAGTTCTGGGGGGAAAGCTTCAGTAAATTCTGGCATCACCATAACCCAGAGATTATTCCTGGCCTCCTCTAGAGCAGGCAGTTCTATGGAAACTGCAAACATATCCGAGTGATCTAATTTATCTTTAAACACATATGTGCTTTGGCCACAGTTTTAGGTAATAAAAATCCAACAATATACTCATTCTCTTTGTTGAGGTCTGTTTCTCACTTGAATTATCTTTAGTACTCCACAGAAGACTGGAACAGACAAACGAGTTCAGGTTTGTTGAATGACAGAAAGGTGCTGTTTTCTGTATTTTCCCTAACGAAAAATACTGGAAGAAGAATAAAAATGCAGAATGCCTTCACAGTTGAACTTGGGGGAGGAAATTTCCCTGGACATTAAATATAACATTTAAAAAACCATTTTAAACACATACCGGTTGTAAATTGCCCTTTTAACTTCTGGAACACGGGATCCTGAGCCGTGGCCTGTGCTCTCCGCGCTAGTGACTCTGAGGCGGCACTAGAGAACATGGTGGACACGTTGGAGACGTTCTCCAGGCCTACTCCAAAAGTGCTCACTAACTTCTTTACAAAATTTAGCGTATGAGGAGTGATTTTGGCATCTGAAACAGCTCCACTTTTCTCAAAGGCAACTGAATAGCACTTCGCCAGGCCCTGCTGCAGTTGTCTGAGAACCTAAAGATTGAACCAAAAAAGACAGAATAGTCAGGAAGATTGGATTAGGTCACCTGATTTGACACCACATATTTATTCCTGCACTGCATTTTGTACAGTAGAGTTATCCTCTCAGAAACATTTATTTAAAACTGTATCTTTAAGCTGCATCATTGGTCAGACAGAAGGACAGCACTGACCCTTCCTCACACTGCAACCGAGCAGCGGAGACGCTACATCCGAGCACACCTTGGTCTTTCAAAAGCAGGCAGGTTAAATCCCATACTCTGGGATATATTAGAAAACAATGTGATACGAGGAATCCTTCAAACGACCACTGTGCCAGGTGGGCAGAGCAGAACAGCCTGGCACCTGGAGAGGCGAGTAATGACAGCCTGTCCATCTGCTCTCTGATATAATTCAGGCTTCGGACAATAATCCCCCGCCACAGACCACCAGATCAAGGAGGAAACTGGTATCTGTGAAACTTGCTGTAAGAATATAGTTACTGCTGTAAGAAATTCTTTGGTGTGAGGGTGGTGAGAGCCTGGCCCAGGTTGCCCAGAGAAG
>JAOXJM010000071.1:831652-841720 GCA_026413425.1 Tringa solitaria | reverse complement strand
AGGGGGCTTGGAGCAACCTGGTGTGGTGGGAGGTGTCCCTGCCCAGGGCGGGGGGGTTGGAATTCGATTATCTTTAATATCCCTCCCAACTGTAACCATTCTAGGATTCTGTGATTTTCAGTTAGTACAAACAACAGCTTAAATTCTAGAGGCATTAATCAAATTAGTAGTTTGGGGAAACCTCTGTACTGCTTCCAGAAATAGCCGAGTTCCTTAAAACTCCCATCAGATCAATCATATCTACACATACAGCAGTTTACCAATCAAAACAAATAGTTATGGTTTAATGTTTAAAAATAATTCTAGATACGTATTTTGCAGTTAACTTCTCCTTAGAGGATACATACATCTGAAGGTGTATCAAAGGCAAATACCTCTTCGTGCCAGTTCTCCCTGAACCAGACCATCTGATCCACGATGCCTTCCAGAGAGGACAGGAGCGTGGGGTGCAATTCCCGCTGCATGTGCATAATCCTGCTGCAGCGCCACATGGGCGCCGTGGCGCGGATGGGCCCCGGGTCCGAGGCAGAGTGCGACTGATTTCCAACAGAGCTCGGCTGCTGCTGCCCAGAATCTGCAAAGTGGAAAATTTAGAAAAATTAGAATTACCTTTCATAACTCAATACATGCCTCTAGGAAATAAAACAGATTGTGTCAGAGAGTGAATGAGCAGAGATTTGCTCTAGCAGATGAGCCCCTCATCAGATGATGCTTCCCATCACCCACCACCAGAGTGGGAGCGTGTGGCAGAACCACTGTGTAAATATTGTCCTGGTTATCACTAACTGTCCACGTGGGGTTATCAAGGATTTGGCAGAGAAACCTCCATCACTGGATATGAGCGTAGTGAAGTATAATGGTATGTGGGCATCAACTCCAAAGGAGCACCCAAAAAAAAAAAGACATTATTTAATTAGCGCCCTTCAAAATTTTATGCAGAAATGTAGTGAACTTGATCCCCAAGTGAAAAGGGCAGTTAAATAAACAAAGCACTTTGTAACAAAGAACAGAAGGGACAGTTCTCCAAGCAGCTCTCCTGGGATTTCCAGGAAATTATATGGACAATTAAATTCTGTTGAATCACTTGACATAACAATTCTAAATAGGATTTGTTCTTGGAAAAAAAGGTGCTGTGCAAGTTGCTTAATGCTCCCCCACCTCCCAAACATTCCTTCAAAGCCAAAACTGATTTTATTTTGCTTAAACCTAGATGCTCATTTTACTTGAAAATTCACCATAAAAAGTTATTATGGAGACGTTAAAGTACAGATTATTCAAAGCAAGCCATTTACCTCACTTGAGGTACATGAACTCATCTTTTGTTAAAATTCTTTTAAAAGTTTGACTCATTTTAAAAGAAACTGAATGTCACATAGTTCAAGCTTCCAGTCAGAATTAGACGAGAACATCTTAGAAAACCATGATGCTCTTCTGTATTTGTAATCCAAGAATTTTCTACCTCTCTACCAATTCTTTAAGATAAAAATCCAGTCAGGAACATTTGATTTTCAATAATTAAGGTGACATGAGAATGAAGGAGATGAAACTCTTCTCGGTGAATATTTTATTCAAGAAAACTCAAGATAGCTCAAGCCATCTGTAGGTTTAACTTCACAGAAACAAATGAATGCAAGCAAAGTTTATCAAGAATTTTTCTCCTTAGCCTCGGAAAGCTGGTATGTTTTTTAGGGAATCAGCTTTCCCAGTGAAATCAGGTGAAAGTCAAAGCAATAACGGAGCTACAGAGAGCCCAGGGGTTCGATGGGTACCCAGCTCACCGCTTTTGTAGCGCTCCCGTTGCTCTATCTTCAGGGTGAGGTAGAGGGTCCGGATGGGGAAGTAGACAGCCTGGGGGTAGACCCTGCCCACCTGCTCGGGGGGACACAGACACAGATTGCTCCGGTCAGAAAAGTGACTGTTGAGCAGATCAGCACGTACTGATTCCCTTTGTAAAGGAGTGCAATTCAGCAATAATCAGCTCCTTGTTTCAAAGACCAGCTTATGCAAAACTAGCAAATTAAAGGTTTCTTCAGGAAGAGAAGCCTAGAGGGGATGAAATGGTTAACTCCTGCAGACACTGTTCAGGCACCACTGAACTAGGGCCTCCAGACCATATTGCCCAATAAATCTGAAACCAGCAGGGCAGCCCAGCTCAGGCCACCACTCCCAGAGAGCCCCAGGAGACCTGATCAGAAAGTCCATTAGAGAGTAACTTCAGCTAATTGTGGCACTTCACGTAAGAGGATACCCCAAAATAAAAGATAAAGATTTTTTCACCCAAAAATAAAAAAAGATTTTATGTCTTCCATAAAAAAAAAAATCCACAAAACAAAACAAAAGCAAAAACCAGCTGAAGAGATATTAACATTCATGATCCACTTTAAAATTTGTAAATTTCATCTATTAAAGGAAAGAAATGAGGTGTCTAAGTACTACCCACAAGACAGCACTTCTTAAACATGATTAGAGGCTGCTCCAGCCACAATTTCACTAAATCACGGATTCTTCCTCCATCCAAATGGGTGTGGTACATGGTAGAACTGTTCACTAATACGGTATTTATGGCAGATTACTAACCCAACACACATACCCTTCAGGCTGTCATTTGAAGAGAATCGTAAGGTTTAGGTTCTAGTACTTCTGCAAAGTACTAGAGTTTTAAACTTCTTAAGAGTTTTAAATTAGTAACACAGAAAATTTGGGGTTTTTTCCTTTTGTATTTCTTCTATGAACCCGAAGTTTAAATGCATGATAAACAAAAATATCTGCAATATTTGTGAGCCTCAGCTCCAACTACAGTGGGAGTTCCAAGCAGGCACTCACTTCTAAAAATTTTATACATATCTCAACAATTAAAAAGCATCTGTAACTCTCCAGAAGTGTGTCACGGTAGTGACGTGATTTAGTGACCGTTTTTATCAGGGTTAGGTTGATGGTTGGACTGATCTTAAAGGTCCCATCCAACCTAGACAATTCTATGATTCCATGATTTTTAAAGCTTGGCATTTTCTTTATTTGCTTTGAAAAATATTCGTATCTCATCCTGAAAACAAAGACTGCAGCCACTAAAGAGTCGGTGATTATCCTCTGTACCTGGCTAATGAGGTTGAGGAGGAGCTTGCCCTCGGAGCCGACCAGGCAGGTGAGGAGCTGGGGGATCCAGGCCAGCCACTGGATTGGGGGGACGCCGATGCAGTACTTGTCCACGGCATCTGCCAGCGTGTTCTTGTCGTCATCGAAACTCAGCAGCCAGAGAACCTGAAGCAAATTCCAAGAGGAGATCTCAGGCTCCGATCCAAGACACGTCAATCGTTACGACGCACAAGAAACCACAGATCCTTTACCAATACGACAGTGGAGTCCTTGAAGGCGTTACGGTCGCCTGGGACACAATAACTTACATTTATTATCCCTGCCCAATGTCATTTTTCCCTTAGGAACAATATTGAAAGGATGTAAAAAATACATGTAAGTGTATGATTTGCTGTGAAACAAGACAGAAAAAAGCCTTTGAACATGACTGCATTCCACTAATTCTTCGAGTTTTGGGTTGGGAGGGTGGCTGGAAAACGAGGCACATTTATAGAACCTAAAATACAGTATTCAGATAAATTAACTTTGATGCAAGAACTTGAGTATTTCTTCAGGTGTTTTTAATTATTTTAACTGTCCACTCCTATCGATACTTTTTCTAAAATTTAATTTAAATGCAAACATATTAAGCACTGACTAAAGAAATCACTGACAGTTCTGCAACCAGGTAGGGAGAACAGGAGAATAACAAACTTCAGAGTGCTACGGAAGCCACTTTTAATAAAAAAAAATATTTTCTGTCTTTGTTTCATGTTCAAAATATTGTTTTTCATAGTCTGCTATGTTTCTTAAGTTTCCTTCCTGAGAGAGATTAAAGTAAATATTTCCAAACTGAGAAACAGATAATACAAAGAGCTTTGGCTAAAATTCTGTTGAATTAAAATTTACAGAAAAGGCTTATTTGGAATCAAATGCAAATACCGAGGTAAAAGTTAGTATGAATTACCCATAGTAATGATAAACAGACAGCAAATTACGTTACTTTTTAAAGCACCAAAGAAAAGATGCCTTTCTGCAGGTACTTCACCACATTCTCTAGCCGAAACTCTGGCTGTGATTTGTCCCATCTCCCACCTAGAGGAACCCCCCGAAACCCCACTGCAATAGAACACCCCCCCCGCCCCCCGATGAGACACAGGCAGTGGCCCAACAGCAGCCACGGGCTCTCAGTCAACGTTAAAGCTTTCCATCAGTAACTGGTATTTCTGTCATTGCACCAGTGCGGGAGGGAGCATTATCCCAGCCTGTTCTGAGGGGCTGGAGACCCAGGTCTTTTTTACAGCCCGAGATCTTACCTTTGCCAAGTACTTTCTGGACTTGCTCTCGTTCTGGTGCCGGCAGGCGTGCAGGTAGCAGGTGATGGCAGACACCCCCAGGTGGAGCTGACGCTCCTTCACGAAGATGTTCTCCAGGTAATCCCCCCACATGGCCCAGGCCTTCACCAGCACATCGTGCATTTGCACAGCGGCAGAGAAAGCTTTGTTGGCTTCTTCAGACCTGTGTCGGGACGGGTAAGAACATTAGTTTTATACTAACAAAAAAAAAAAAAAAATCACTAAATGGTCTAAGAGTCAGATTTCTGATAGGATACTCAATTACTTCCTTAATACTCAACAATATTTTTCCATTAGGTTCTTTAGTAAGCTCTTAGGCCTGTTTTGTCTCAGCTTTCCTTAAAGTCCAGCACCTGTGAAAGTAAATGCTTTGTAATGGAAACGCTTCTGTAAGTGTTAAAGATCTCTAGATACTCCCTGAAAAAAACATGAAAAAACTTTCAGTGCACAACAACTGCAACCCCCAAGCAACCGAGTACGGTATGGGAGGAAGAAGAACTAATGGTCACACAAGAAGAGCAGAAGCAAATGCATTAAAAATGCTTCTCTGCTGAGTGAAAAAAGGAGTAAGAACAAGCAAGGCTGGGAAGAAATTATATTATTTATCTATGGTTTGGGGTAAGACTAAGAAAGCGTAAGCACATCAGAACAGTGTTTTAAACAGAAACCGTTAACTTTTCTATCCTGAAAGAAGAAACAGTCAAGTTTAGCTGCCTTTCACTTTATCTGCATGAATTTAGAAAAAAAAAAAAGATGGGGGTTAAGGGGAAAGGTTCACTTTTTTCTCGCCACACCTCAAGTGACACTAAGCTCACTTGTGGCCTTAAGAAAAGCCCATTACACTTCCCATTAAAGTAATTACATTCTGTCTATTTAAAATTCTCTCTTGTTCCCACAGAAGAAGATATTCATCATTTCCTGATTTAAATTGCTGTATCAGGCTGCAGCGTACAGCTTACAGCCTGATGGATTTCACTCTCTAAGTGTCCACACTGTGCTGGTAAAAGAATTATTCCCCCCATACGTACCCCGCAGCAATAATGCCATTAAATACCGTGATTCTAAAAGCTGTTGAAATCGGAAGGAAGTTTTTTGGCATAATCGAACAAAATTTGACTGCTGAGATATTTGCTTATTTTATATATGTCTATCCTTTCTGTTCCATTATCTGAAATGCATTGCCACCATGCCTGGCACACCAGGTCTGTCCTCCTGTGCCGTGACCAGCTCCAGCCATTAATGGGACACAGACAATGAACAGTGAAAGGGAAATGAGAGAAACAAAAAGGGAGGCTGGAAGCTTATAGTCTGAGCTTTTTTCCCCCCTTTGGTTTTACCTGTGACATTTACATTAAGAAGATAATTAAAGAAACCTCCTTTTGTGAAAGCCACTAAGACATCAGTTAGACATCAGTTTGTCTCACTAAGTTCTTGCAGAACCAGGAGAAAAAAAGGTATCTTAAGTTGCAAAGCTTTGGGCAAACCTATTCTCCCTGCCTGCTCCCATCTCAGCCCTTGAAATATATAACTTTTAAAACACAGCCTGGTGTAAGGTTTGCTTTAGCTATTTATTTCCTACAACACTTACAAATACAACCAACCATTACATCTTCAAACTGCAGAGTGACTCTCACGTATACTTTACTTTCTTATACGGCTGTGACAAATTTTAGGCTGGTGTAAGCCCATGGAACAGCTTTCCTTCTCAAATACTGCGTTGAAATACTTCAGCTGTGTTTCCTCAGGTGTGTGCTGGTGCCTCTCCCAGCCCACACACTCACTTGTTAATCTGTGCCAGGAACATCCCCTTCAGCGCATAGAACTCCGCAGTCATCTCCTTGGTGAAGTACTTCAGATTGGTTGATTCAATAACCTCCAGACCCTGTTAAAAAGCCTTTATTAACATAGAAGTGCCATAAAAAACAGCCAAAATATTCTCTTGAAATTTAAATTGTGCGAGTTTCTAATATTTAATTGTAACTTTAAAAAAATCTGGACTGACAACTATTTTAAGTTTCCACTGACGTCTGCAAAACTATCAGATACCATAGATAACATTCATCAGGCGATGGCTTATCTTTTCCACCGTGTTCTTTTATGTTATATTATTATTTATATTATGCTACATTACATTATTACCACAAGGCCCCAATTTGCTGAGCTTATAATCATACATGAGTTTTGCCTACAATCACATTTTTCCTTTCCTTTTACCCCGCAGGATTTCACCCCAGTGTGCCTGCCTCCAGCACGCCCGAGTCAGACACTCAAACCTTAGAGTTCCAGTGACACTTGCAGCACTGTTGTTTTCTCCTATTGCAAAACTACAATTTTCAAAGTCCCTTCTGTTTATCTATCTTGTAAGATTTCAAATATATTTCCACTTGACTTTCTTTTCAGCTGATTTTTACTACATTCACAGTATTCAGCAGAAAGAGGACAACGACTGCTTTTGACTAACAGTGTTACTTCAAACTCCACGCTCTGGCCCCGTCCCGCAGCGCCAAGGCTGCGCACCCACCTGCATGCACTCGTTTTTGCCCATGACCCCGGCCAGCTGCAGGTAACACTTGACTTGCTGGCGGATCTTCTGGAAGCAGTCCACGATGGGCACGGTGGGGATGGTGTGAATGCGGCTCAGGATGTCCAGGGCGACGTTGACCAGCCCCTGCTTCCGGGCTATCTTTCCGTACTGGATAATGGCCGATGCGGAAGCGTGAACGCCCAGCATCGCGTTGTTGGAACTCGGATCGTGCTGAGAACTATTTTCGTACGCAGTTACAATGGCTGGAAATAAAGCATGAGATGTTTATCATTATGAATAAAATTATACATACGGCAACACCTTACACGGCAATACATATGAAATGATGACTTAAGGTAATGAAACACTAAATGGAAATTGAGTAAAAATGGAAACTTGAAAGTATCAATAACACTCCTCAGTGTTTAAACAAACAAAAAATAAATACAAAGAACTTATTTTAAACAATGTGTTGTCTGGAAAATTACATGATGAATGCATGCTGGACCAGGCAGTTTTACCCTGGTAATGATGTTGTCTCCACATGAAAATGCTGCTCCAGTGGGATAAATCATCTGACACAATAGGTAACCTGTTCCTCCAAGTCTTTACGACAGTCTTCATGTCGTGTAAGCTGTTGTTCCTCCCCAGGTTCGTTGGTTGCAATCCTGCATTTATTTGGGCTGCTTCCTGAAGTTCAATTATTTGCTGTGCTGCCTAGAAAACGTTAAACAATATAAAGATCATAAAGGATAGTACAATAAGCTGGTCAACTGCATCCTTAGAAAAAGGAGTATAGGAATGATGTCACCTTTAAATGGTCAAGTAAAGAGGAAACTATGCCAGTTTAGGGACCTCTCTTGCATAAATGACCTTTAACCAATAACAACAGAGAAAAAAAAAAAAAAAAAAGCATGAGATTGATTCAATGCTTTAGTCATTGACTGAAAGGTTGAATTCATCCACTGAGGCACCTGCAGAGAATTTATACAGATGGGTCACATGAACAAACGAACATTATTTTTCAAGATAAATAAAGGCGCCATAAAGTACTTTCTTACGTGTTTGCAAAAGGTTCCTACGTAACTTCAGGCTCCTCTTCCCCAGGGATGGAGCACAGGTACCAGGCAGCTCATTTCACGCAGCCCTCACTCTGACAAGACCTAAATCCCCACCAGCACTGGCTGCACACGGGCATTGCTGCTCTCTGGGCTGTTCTCCCGCAGTGCTGCGGCTTTGCCAGCTTAACTTGGGGCAACTACATCCTGTCTTTCCTTGGTAGTACCAAGGTAAAAACTCCCTCATCCTTTCTTTTATTTTGAACTGCAAAGGCTTTCAAGAATAACTCCTGTCTTGCTTTTAAGAAGCATTTTTTAATTAAAAAAAAAACACCAAAAAACCCACCCACCACTCCAAAGGGAAGAAAGTTTACTGGAATTTCCACTTTCTCTTCATCCCCATTCTTTTCCCCACACACATCTAAATAAAACCACAGCTTAGAATTAAGTTCTCACATACAGGTTTGAACTTACTACATCAACCCTCATCACAGAAAAGCACAAGTGAATATATATGCAGTGTGTAAATACAGGGATCAAGTAAAAATACTGACCTTAAACAAAACTTTAAACAAAACTAACTAATATAAATTTCCTAGTCCTGACCTGATTCCTTGACAGAAACTTGTGTGTACAGACATACTGCCTACGTGCTCCTGAAGGTGGTACTTTAGGATATTCTGCACAGACCTCAGCTTTGAGAAGCTCCTGAAGTTTAGGATGGTTTTTCCCTGACACCCCTGATCCTCAGCTGAATGAGGTGCAAACAGAAAATACAGTAGCCTCACACCTCCTAAAGGCAGCAGACACTTTGTGAAAACTTCAACAACCGGAAGAAAAGGCCCACAAACTTTAATGGAATTTAATTACCTGTAGTACAATAAACCCAATGTAGTATTCTCTAAGCTACCACTTGGCAGATAACAATTGTATTCATTGTTAATCAACCACCTAAGATAACTATTTGGGGGAAAAAAAAAAAAGGCAGTCCAAATTTACAGAGTGAAATCTCTTGAAACAAAATAAATTAAACAAAGTAATATTTTCCTACCATCATCTCAGTATCAGCTCTCACAATAGCTCAACCTTCATCCTACACCCATTCATCACATAAATTTAATTTTCTCACAGGTATTTAATCACATACTATCTGATATTAAAAAAAAAAGTAATTACCGCAGTGCAAATTCCTGGTTGCATTTGTACCTCTGTCCATCATTGACTAATTTATCATTTCTTCATGAGGGATATATACATATTAGATTATTTTAAAAGCTTGTTTAATTGATATCAGAAAGCATTTAAATACTTTATTTAGCAATACTAATCCTTTCACGCTGCAGATACTGCCATTCTTAGGGGAGGCAAAACTGGAAACACGAGTGAAAAGCGGTGATTGTCCCTCCTGGAGCCGGCACCAGAGCAGAGGAGGGGAGCAGGGATCGCTCTTCAGCCACAGAGTGTAGAAATGCCAAGGAATGGGTAAGGCTCACATTGGCCAGGATCTACAATTTAGTAGATTTTTTAGTCTACAATTTGACTGCCTTTAGTGTTTTTGCTAAAGGTAGTCATGCTCACATGGCAAGTCCTTCACTAACTACACCCTTTCGCAGCTTTTGGTTCTTGGACCGTAACGCCAAAGCGACAGGATGTTCAGGACTTGCTTGGCCCGTTGAGAACGCTGCTACTCACCCAAACACCACGCTTTTCCCTTTGAGCTAACTGTTAATGCCCTGATTTAAAAACATAACAACAAAAATACAGGAGTTCCTTGCAGTTGACAAAATTCCATACCACAGTTAAGACGTCTACCTGAGAAGAACATTTAGGAGGTTATTTCAACATTTCTGCACATAACAATGCAACGTACCCACCCAAAACTGACCTCACTTCAGAACCCACGGAACGTCCCCAATCCCCAGGCACAGCAGCACATTGTGCATTAACCCACAGAAAAAGCTGAGCCACCTGATCAACTTTTTAATAGCTACCTCTATGTGCCCTAAACAGAACGGACTCAGGTAAACTAACAAACTTCAAAAGGAATCCAAACCAAAAA
>JAOXJM010000071.1:792195-824372 GCA_026413425.1 Tringa solitaria | reverse complement strand
CGGGAAAGGGAAGGAGCCATGGGAAAGGGAAGGAGCCACAGGGAAGGGATGGAGCCACGGAGAACGGATGGAGGCACGGGGAAGGGATGGAGCCATGGAGAAGGGATGGAGCCACGGGGAAGGGATGGAGCTGCAGGCCAGTCCATTAGAGGAGAGAGCAAAATACCCTTTTGTTGCCTGTAAATGTGGGGGAGATTACATTGGCATCGTACATCTTTCCTGGGATGTTGTTTCCAGGCATTTCCAGGTGTTAGAAACTTGCCTCCTTAGAGACTGTTCCCCTTTGTAGGTACTTGCTGTCTGTACCACGAAGAAGGTCTGGCACGGGGTATTAAATAGAGGTATTAAAGCAGTTAAAAGCGTAATTATAAAACCAATGGGTAGAGGTTTGATTGCAACTTGATGGAGCTGCAGAAACTGTGTGACTCATCTTAAACAGAATATATATATATTACGGTTATAAATAGGCACCTTTTTTTTGTGTGTGTGTGGTTGCAATGACATATTTAGGAGTTGGTGTTCTTTTTAGAAATAACTTTGATGTTGTGCAGATATCTGGGGCTCGGAGGTTACTTTGTTTATTGAGAAAACAAACACTTTAGCAGTAGCTTTCTGTCGCCCCGGGTGTGCGTGGTGCTTTTTACAAACACAGCATCAGACACAGCCCCCCCCTTCCCGACACTCTCAGAGGGACAGAAACAGCCCATGGAGAGGATGGGGTGGGTTGTGATGGCCATCAGTAACGCAGCCCCAATAATGGATTTTGGGGGGACCAGGAGAAGAAATGAAAGCAGCGTGTCCTGAGCGAAGGGGTTAGGATGAAGCAAGGGACGCTCTGGTTCAGCCTTAGTGGATGAAATGGACCGGATCCAGGTGACTTCTGGATTGAAAAGGCTGATGTGAAGTGAGTTCTCTTCCTAACTTGCAGATCAGGATGCCCTGTTGCGGCTGGGCAAGGAACAGAGTCCAATGCACGTTTTGATGAAATCCCTTAAAATTTCTTATCATCTAAATGCTTCATCTGTGAAATGTCAAGTCAGAGGGTGGGAGAAGGTCACGTTCCCAGTAGGCAACACGAAGTAGCGCCCGTTCTTGTGTTCAGCTTGGAGAAAAGGAGGCTGAGGGGAGACCTCGCTCTCTCCAACTCCCTGAAAGGAGGGTGTAGCCAGGGGAGGGCAGTCTCTTCTCCCAAGGAACACGCAATGCGACAAGAGGAAATGGCCTCGAGTTGAGCCAGGGGAGGTTTAGGATGGATATAGGGAAAAATTCCTTCACTGAAAGGGTCATCGAGCCTTGGAACAGGCTGCCCAGGGAAGTGGTGGAGTCACCATCCCTGGAGGAATTTAAAATTCCTGTAGAGCTGGTGCTGAGGGACACGGGTTAGAGGTACTTTGACAGTGCTGGGCTAACGGTTGGACTCAATGATCTTAAGGGTCTTTTTCCAACCCAAATGATTCTCTGATACTATTGTACTACACTGCCACTGGGTTTTTTTCTTCCCATTTTATATTTCAATTAAAAGAACGCTACCTGTTGAGGAGGAGTTATGCTTTCCTGCTCATAAAATTCTGTTGTCTGTTTAGGCTTTATCTGTAGACTCAGTCCTTTCTCAAAGGCTTGATGTTCCAGCATCAGCGTAGAACGGAACCAGAGGTTGTGAGTTTTACCCAGGTACTTCAGGACACAAGGTCTGATGGGGATGGGGGGAACACACTGTGACATTGCTTCCACAAAGCAGTTCAGCGCGCTGGGCTGGCAATCCCGCTGCACCTGATGGCTACCACTGCACAGGAAAGGGCTTATTTCACCTGCTAGAGCCTGGGAAAAAACCAGAAAGGACAGTTAGCTGTTCATTCAGATCCCTCAACTAGAGAATTTAGATTAAAAATCTTGTTAATACAGGGAACAATCATTTGGAAAGTGCATTTCTCTTTGTAAATTGAAGGCCCCTATTTATTTCAAAAGAAGTTCTGATAGAGGTACACAGCATTCACTACTCACAAAGAAAGGCAAACTTCCCAAAACAAGTGAACAAGCCATTTATCACACAAATACATTTTCCTGAAACACTGGGCATTTACAAAGAGAGAGTCTCACATGTTGCTGTCTGTCAGACAAGATTTTCCAAAGTCGTGAAAAAAGCTGTATCCAAGTCTTCTCTGCTAAAGGTGTAGAAATATGACATAATTGAACAAAGGCACTCAACAATGCTCCAGTCTAGGATCAAAAAGAAAGAGAAATGGGAAAAATACAGTTAATACTATGGAAAACCAGTTCACAGTTATACAGTTGTTGAAACAGTAATGCAAATGCTTTTCCCAACCAACATAGCAAATCTATGTTTCCTTTAGCACTACAGACTACTGTAACACGAATGTAATCTTATCCTCATGGTGACTGAGATTCTGATTCATTACTGTAACCATTTAAATTAAAAAAAAAAAGGAAAGAAGTTGATGACTGGTAACAGGAATGATCAAGTTAATTGGACAGAGCTGTTACTACTGGGACAATTACTTCAACAAAGCTTTCAGCTAAAATTATCTTCTTAGAAATTTACTTAAACAAAAGATGCCGATACACTTTTTTGATCCCCATCTTTGCTATCACAATTTTCTTAACTGAACAGTTAAAATACACTTACAGATGGAGGAGGATGAAATTTAACTTTGTAGGAAAGTGATACAGTAACAATGAACGTTTAACAATTTTTTCCCTATGCAAACAAGAAATTACATCAGATTATCAGAGATGTCTAAAGGAAAAAACTACAGCTAAAAAGTCAGGTATGTCAGATTAAAAAAAGCGTGTCAGGTCAGTTCGAAGATTTCAGCAGCAAAATGATTTGTCAGGAAACTAATGACCTGTACCAACCTTCACTTCTCGGAGAGAGTCAAGAAATTTGTCGTGGCGGTTGGTCAACATGTGCAGCTGATTGCCAATGTCCTTCTCGGAAAGCTCCTTGGTTTTAGGCGTGCTGGTCTGATCTCCCGGAGCCAGTTCAATGTCTATTTCAACATCCTGTACAGAAGGAAACAACTCAAAGCATGCAGATAGTTTCTAAGTACTTTTGCTTTTTTTTTCCCAAACAAATACAAAATACCCTTCCAATCAACTTATTTCAGGTCTCGCTGTTTATTTCTGCTAGTTCTGCAGGTTCAGGTATAGAATTGCTATAGCAAAGAAGGGGGTAAATGACTGAATGCCCGTGCTGAGAAACCCCTGCGTGATTAAACTGCAAGGTATTAAACACAAGACACACTGACCAATCTCTGCACATCCTCTTCCAGACAGACTCTCCAAACCGATTTGATGAGAAACCAGGAAGAGCTACCTTCCATCCCAAAGATTTCTTTTTCTCCAGTATCTCCGCTAAGTTACCTCTTCTTTGGACTCGCTGTTCTCCCTCTCCCGAGGCTCCTGTTTGACGTGGGTGACCATGGCGAAGGCGGCCCTGTCGTGGCTGTCGGCGAGGTTGATGACGTTGGTGATGGAGGGCAGCATGGCCCCCTGGCAGCTCGTCCCGATGGTGGTGTTCCTCTCGCACACCGCCAGCAGCAGCTGGGACGGCAAAAAGCAAGGAGAGGTATTAAATGTACCTCGAACTGTAGTATTTCAAGGAAAACATCGCTATGGTTTAATAGTTATCAACAAGATAAAAGGTGCAGTAATAGACTTAAGGCCCGTTTATCAACTTTATTCAACAAATACACTAAAATAAAAACACAAGCTGATCACAGTTTGCCACCATTTTGAAGTTCGTTTTTAGTTTCAGGATTGCTGTTCCAGCCTCTCCCAAAAATGCTGAATAAACAGGAATCTTCTATGACTAAAGTCTGTATTTTGAACTTTTTAACGTCTATTTTTAGTGCCCTCAATCAGCTAAAGTACACAGACTCTCCCCATCACAATGGAAGACCTCCCAAAAAGGACACAGAAAAAACCCACAATGCTGGTTTTTATCTCTCTGGGAGGAGTTCTAATACTTTTACGAGTACAAAGTTATCCTCACAATCACTTTAAACTCATGTTTTAATATGCAAATTGTTTTTTAAAAAAAAGTTGGTTTTAAATAAACCACCCAACAATGCAATTTCATTTCAACGCAATCCCACCTCACGGTTGTCACACCACTGGCACAGACACTCAAGTCTTAACAGTTTTCTTGAAATCATCTACTATCACAATTCTCGAATTTTTTTTATAATCGCCATCAGTTATAAGAGATGGATTTTCTTAAGAAGCATTAAGCTGGTCATTAAGCTTCTCACATAGAACATGGATTTTAAAGGTTGATAGTAAAGCCACTTTCCAATATCAGCATGGTATTTCGTGATTTAGACAATGTATTTATTTTTAAGCACCACTGGAGTTATGAGACAGCAGACTCGGTCTTTTTAGCTTCGATACAGATAATACACACTGCAAGACATACTTTGCTTAATGCTTCTACACACAGCCAAGAAAAGTAGGGAATATATTTCTCAAATTGTAATTGTATTGCTGATACAAATAATTTCCCTACCTCGATACACTGTTTTATCCAAAAGTGATTTCCCATTGCTTCCCAGTTTTGAGAACAGGTCACATAAAGCAGGCGCTCATAAACACGACGTTTCATGGAATTGTCAAAGACCTCAAAAAATTTGGCTCGTATGAGTGGCTGGGCACAACGCAAACCCGAGAGAAAGGCCGGCTCGAGTTTAGCAGTAAGTTCGCTTCCAGAAAGGTTCTCATCCCTAAAATGAATAAAGATGAAAAGACAGAGATATTAGACAGAGAAGCCTGCTATGCTTTGGATATAAAATACTGAAAATCAAGAGGTGACCCTCTGTAGAAGCCCACAGGAGGTGGCGTGCATCCATGTGCAGCATTTCCAGAGCAACAGCAAAGAAAATAGTGTTGCTTGTTAGAAAACTGCCCCAAAACTACCACAAAAAACTCTTTCAGGATAAAATCTTATCATAATTGTGAAATAATTTCAGCCACATCTCTATCTTGCTTGAAATGCCAAACGGCACCGCACAGCCCCGGCAGCTGGGCTCTGCACAGGTAACCAGACAGGCAGCAGCTCAAGTACAGTAACTCAAAATAATGGGAACTGTCAGCACAAAATTCAATACCCGCCTTTTTTGATAAGGTAACTGTTTTCATTATTTCATCATGTTACAAAACCTGCCAGTTTATCTTGCAAAGTAACTCTCCTGAAAGTGTAATTTACAATAAAATTCCAAGAGAAAAAATTCAGATGTGAAAAGATGTGTACACAAAGACCACGGTGTCCAGAATACAGTCAGCTACAAGGGTGCCCTGGTACCTTGGGAAAGGAAGAGGTCGGGGCAGTGGAGATATTTTAGCGGAGCCAAAAAGAAAATCCTTTCTAAGGAACTTCTATTTTCAAATTGTCTTTCATAAACATGCACTGTGGTCTCAGTGAAATGAACTCATTTTGCATTTTGGAGGGTGGAGGGGGCGGAAATCACTTAATTCAAACCTAAGAAGATTGATGGCATGTTATAAAGATCATATATGGTACAAATTAAGAACCAATAAGCTGCAATAAATGATTAATTGCTATAATTACCTATAGACATAGTTAACAAGGTCTAAGAACTGGGCATTTAATTCAAGGTCTTCTGGAAAACGCTTTTCAATGTAAGTCATCATTTTCACCAGTAAAATGGACTTTTCCCGGAGAGTGGGTGTCTGTGTTCAAAGAAGACATGATTAATTTTGTCAATTCATCTTAAAACAAGCAGAGAACTGGCACATTCAAAGTACACCTCAGCCATCCTTTATATCACTCTTTCACTTCTAAAGTACTGAAAAACAGCTTGGTAGGTCATAGTTCCTGGCTCAAGCATTTATGCTTCTAATATATGCTAGAGAATTTTAAAATCATGACTAAAAGCAGGTTTAAGTTGTTCAATGATTACAAAATTCTAACATGTATTTTTAAAAGCATAGGTCCTTTTATACAGCTCTGGATTGTCAGCTACTCAACTCCAACAGAAAATATGGCAAATTGAGGAGGCCACAAGATTTAAACTAGCATTAGTCATCTCCCCGTGAAGGATCTCTACCCAAGTTCATGTGAAACATATTTTAAAACTTTTACTTTAAAACAAGTCCTCAGCAAAACAGCACTGGGGAGCAGACACCTGAGAGAAGCCTATAAATGCTAAGCATCTTTAACTCCAGTAACTTGCCCAGGGGATGCAAAATATTCCAAACCTCATCGAGGGCCTCTAAACATATTAATGACCCCTCCACTGGCAAAACCTGTTGAATTCTAACAGTGAGTTATAGTTATTGAAGTATTTGAGAGCAATAATGACTTTATCTTCTCAATTTACCTGATTAGCTGCCATTGGGGAATTGTTTTTCACCCATTCTTCCACTATTTTTACCACTGCACGAAGGATTTTGGCATCAGTAGATTTTTCAATGAGAGACGTTAGAATAGCTTGTATAAAATTCTTCCTCATTTCCATGCTCATCACAGCCAGGCGAGTTTTCACAAGGTCCAGGCTTAGCATCACCAGCTCACTTGTACCTGCTACAGATGGAAAAAAGGATTGGGATTGTGTATACACCTATAAGACACCAAGTCAAGACATTTTCAAGGTAAGATGCTTTAATTTTTAAAATAGCAACAACAATATCTGTTGCCTGGAAATATACTGCTGGAAATGATGTTTTCGGTATTATCACTTTCCATTCCTTAACAATTGGGACAGACTCTTTCCAAAAAAAAAAACCCCAACTCCATTCAAAGACCCAAAGCCTGTGTGGTGGCATTTCAGCAGATCTCTGGTAAAAGGTACTAGAGAAGCCCAGTGCTGAAAAAATGCAATTCCACTCATGAAAGAAATACCTGCGATGCAGCACACCTACTCCCTTCTGGTAATTTCCTGACCTGCTTATCTGCTGGGTTTAATCATTTTCCAATTGTTTCTCAGTGTTAATAAAATTCACAAGATTCTCATTTACCTAATTAAAATATGGGCTGGGAATCTAACAGCAGCAATTCTTTCCAAGGATTTTCTTCAGTAGCTTTTTCATTAATAAATTACTGTGCTCTTTACTAGCATTGAATTTTCTTCTACAAGAACATCGATTATTTTTTTCAATGACTCATGACTTAATTCAGTTGATGACAGACAGAATTGTACAGACTGAAAAAGATGCTATTTTAAGACAAAAAAACAAAAGCGTCCGCTCTAACAAGTTGATATATTGGAACAACTGTTTGTTAAATTGTCCAATAGGAAGAAATGAAAAAAAAGTTTGAAAAAGTGAAAGCACAGAACAATAAAAAAAAATTCAGCTCTTCCCCCCTCAACACTACATGCTCTTCAAGAATTAAAGAATCTCAGTAATTTTATATATGCTGTAGCTCAACAAATATTCACTAACCGTTGACTGAAATGTTTGGGTTAATACTGAAATTCAGGTATTCAAGCAAGTAACAGGATCAGAAAAAAAAAAAAAAAGTGTATTTTTATCCTTCACTACTTCAGTAATATTTCTCACTAACGCTGCAGTATTTTTCAACATGTAATAATGCACACAAAACCCTACAAAACCATCTGAGTCCCTTTAGGATGAAGAGATTCCGATACTCCGCAAGACTTTTAACCATTACCATCCTTAGCCCATAGGATATAATACCTGTATTTGCCTCGGCTGTCCCTGCAGCCGCCTGTGGGTTCAGGTGTTCCCTGACCATCTTCTGCAGGGACCGCATGAACACGGAAATCAGCCTGTCGATGTAGCTGGGGTTGTTACTGCAGGCAGACTTCAGAATCATTAAAGTGCCTGCGGGGAAAAACAACAGGTAGGGAGTGAAACTTGTGCTGAGCACAACAGGAGTGAGACTCAGGTGTTCAATGTGGATCTTCTCCTTCTATGGAAGAGCACAGGAAACGTTCTGGCTGTGTTTTGTCCTGTCACCACAGCGGTCTGGGACCGCCCCAGTTGCAAAGACTAGAAAGCTGGATGGATCTGAAGAAAAATTTCAGTCTCAACTTCAGTCTAAGGTTTAGTCTTTAGTCTAAGACCAAAAAGCTACTTTTGCATTAATCAAAATATTTGAAAGTTCTGTACATAATTGTGTGATGGAGTGAGATGGAGGGCAAGAGGCAAAAAGGGAGGACAGGAAGAGAGGAACTGAGAGCAGATACCTCTCCAAGACCTTAAAGAAAAAAAAAAAAGAGCTATAGTTAACAAGGCAAAATGAAACTACTCCTAAAGTTGCACATTTGTTTTAGCAGCAAAAAGTAGCAAAACTTTTACATTAATAGGATTGGGTTTTGTAATTAAAAATAAAAACAAATACATTAAAATCCTGGTTTCCTAATCTAGAAACTTTATAGTTTCATAAATCAGTTACTGCAGATTGAAGAAGTTAACAGCATTGAAACAAGACATCTTGGCACAGTTTACGAATGCAGGATGCCTACAAGGTCACAGTGCCTTCAATTACAGAGCTGTTAACGATGCCCCTCCTAAAATGAGCTTACCCCTACACATGCAAACCAACCAGCTTTAGCAGTACCTACGCTCTGGAATGCTTAACTCTCCAAGAAAGTACACACACCGTGACAGACACCCCGGGCTCAGCCCTCGGGCCAGTCCCAAATGCTTCCCACTGCTCCCTCCGTGCGACACCAGATTCCAGTTTCCAGTAGGAAATCAAAAGCCCGTGACCAACCCTGTACTCATGAACCACACTCCACGTACATCTGCCAGAGATATGGGAACTCACCAAAGAGCTGGGAAGGGTTAGCATTAGTGGCCTTCTCATAATTAGTAAGTCCTTCATAAATGACCTTTCCAACGGCAGCGTAAAGGCACTCCAGCTCCTCGTACTTTGAAGCTACGCTTGAGGTACCTGCAGCGTTTAGGGAGATGTGTTTACTTTTGGTGACATCAGCCACACAACAGACACACTGAATACACACTCAGCTATACCTTCCCCGGCACTTCACCTTGCTAATAAACCGCAGTAACACAAGCAGAACCCTCATTTATATAAACCGCTTTATTACATAGCGCTGTGTCTCTGTGACAGCGTACCACGACTTCGGAATAACTCCTGTGGCAAGGAGTCAGAGATTACTGAGGTTTTGGTATTTTTTTAAAAAAAGATTAATCTAAATTAGTTTCTATTAAGACACAGAAAATTACTTCTTTCTTTTTACACTCTTATCTCCCTTCCTTGTTTTAGCAAAACAGCAAAGCTTAACCACTAAAAAATTGCACTTCTAAAGCTGAAAAACCATAATCGCAAAACCACATTAAATTTATAGCATGCACTTCTTGAACCGAAGTTATGACAGCCACAGGTTATTAAGCTTTTATTTCAATGGATAATGATGTATGCCACATAACTACTTATTTCAGTTTTTCTTTTTTTAAACAGAGGTTGGAAGTGCAGGCTAAAATGGACCATTAAAGGCAGGAATCATAAAGCAGGATATCGGCACGTTGCACAGAGTGTCTCCACCCCGCCCTCGGTCACTGAAGTTACACAGCAATAAAGGATAAAAGGAGGAAGAAAATCCCACGCACTTGGTTCTGTGGGGAAGATGCCCATCAGTCGGGAAAGCAGGCTGTGGACTGCTCTCAGGACCTTGGTGTTGCCGCAGGTCATGCAGGCGGCGACACCGCGCTGCAGCGGCTTGAAGCTGCTCAGCACCGCAGGGGGCTGCAGCACCGTCAGCAGGAAACTCAGGACCTCCAAGCCAGTGCAGATGTTGGCAAAGTTGGCCTGATTGGGTTGTTCCTGAAGAGAGCAGAGAGAAAAAGTCGGTGAGGGGGGGAAATCACACATGTATTACACAGATTAGTAATTCCAGATCAAATCTGCTGAAATTCTGGAGAAAGTTGAGGTTTCTACACTAGCAATGTTTCACGTCTATCTCCATAAAGACAACAGCGTTATAAAAGCAGAGCACATTTGGAAAATGGGCCACAGTGAATTTTCATATTATCTTGGACACTTTAAAGTTTCCCTAAGTAGGATATATATTACTCCTTTTTTCAAAGAAACAAGAAAGTGACACCAAGAGGGCTCCTAAAAGTTTATCACAGTAAGAGTTGCCAGCCTATGCAATAGCATGATACAAATAAAACAGGTGTAGAAAATCTTATTATATAAGCAAAAAGCACACAAACAGCACACAGATGATAAACAAAATAGGTTGTATCATCCAATACAGGAAGCCAGCCTTTCTGTGAACTTCCTGTTACCATGATGTAGTCAGAAAACTAGGAACTAATAAAAAGCAAATCTCAATTTGTAAAACTCTCTACTAACAGAACCAAAAAAAAAAGCAGCAACCAGCAGGCCATCCAAGCAAGCAAACTACAGTCTACTTCAGAATCAAATACAGGAAGTTATTCCTTAAAAATCAGTATCCAGAGATCATTAGTATTCTATCAACACACGTGCTAGTGAAACCTAAGGACCCACAGCCCCAGACCCTCACCTACCACGGTCATTAGCAGCTTATCAAACCACTGCAACTTCAGCTCCGACTTGGGCCACATGTCTGGCCGTAAAGCCGTCTTCAGGAGGTTGACACAGCGGCGAGACAGCAATTCCCCAGGAGATCCAGCAGTGTTTGAGTTGTCATTTACCTAGCAATTAATCAGAGTTAACAAAATGACACCCTTTTGTAACCAACTCATTAATTTATTATGCATTTCAAGCAAGCATATAATTTCTTATTTCTGAAATGGATGAGCTTAAGTAGCTTTATCAGTGCAGTCCCACAGTATTTAACTGCATGACAAGCTGACAACTAAGAAGAGTAAACATCAGCTGTCTAAACCGCCAGCTAATTACCCCAAATCACCCATCAAAGGTATATTTAAAAAAAGTTTAATCCCATCTTTTATTACTACAACTGTGAACATGCTCAAGATGGTTAATCTTTTCTGTTTGCAAGGTATCCACAGAAACACCCAGTTCTGTATGTAATTCATCTTTAGACTTCAGGAGCACGTTGAATCTGTGCAATGGACTGTGGAGTATAAAATCCCACCTTACCTACCAGCTGAGGCTGCTGCCTAACAGAAGCCATAACATTTGTCAGCTTTCAGCGACATCCACCTAATTTTCCCCACTCTAGAATTAATTCTTAACAAAATTTAATGAAAAGCTTGAGTTCTACATGTTGCATGAAAAGAAGTAATTCCACATATGTGATCTTGAAAATACAATGACAAACATTACCCTTAGATACGTAATTGACGTAGTCTTTCCCTATTAAACTCTCTAAATATTCTTTAGTTTTTGGGGAAAATATTCTTGCCGTTAAATCTAGGCAATGCGACAAGCACACTCTGCAGCATCAGGCAAATACATAAATGAATTAAGAAAAAACCCTTATGGGAGCTTTTGAAGTCTTTGCCTGGCTCCAGCCAAATTCTCCCACTCACTTCTATTGCAATCATGTCACTCCTGATATAGTACTTGCTTGAAGAGAGAAAGTTAAGAACAAACAAAACACTAGAAGTGATCAACAGCACAGTAAAACGAAGACTCTTGCAATTTCAAAACCTGGATTGTAACCATTCCCATTAGAAGTTTTAATTTCAAAGTGCACACTCCCTGCATCCAGCTCTAAACACACAACATCAACACCAAAAAGCTACAGCATACCTCACAAATAACACCCATCATTCGTGAAATGAAAAACATGCAGAAACTGATTATAAAATTCAATTTCTTTCCTCCTTAAAATAAAAACATTTTACTTTTGTAGAATTTCACATTAGTTTCTAGCCTTTCAGCAAGAGGGAGTATACAAACACTAGAACAACCCGAGCACAGAAGGACTCTTATGAAAAGAGGAGTTTCTGGATTTGGCTACTAACTGGTATTTGCATATGGGAATAAACCCAGTACCTGGCAGGCAATTCTGATCAAGAAATTCACGACTGTGTCCGTGTGCTGCTTGTCAATCGGCTTGGAAAGAAGCGCATCTGCTCCCGGCAAGGACTGGCTACGTCCAAACACCTGCATGTAACAACACACAAACCCATGAGCAATGCTGGAGGAGGACAACAACAAGCACAACAGATTTAAGTATTTTCCAAAAAGTATAACCCTCAGTTCAGTGAGTTTCAAGTTACGTGGAAAAAACAATTATGCTAAATTGCTTAGTCAGTGCAGATTATTTCAGAGTCTCTGAACAAAACCTCATTTTTTCTTACAGCGCTTATTGCTCCTGTCGCCGTCCTGAATCGTTTCACTTCTTGGCCAGAATCCACAGACAGCCCTCTTTTAACAGCAGATGAGGCAGAACTGGCTCCTTCTCCACTTGTGCCTGAATCCATGTCCGAATCCGGCTGAAATATCAGCAGTGTGCATGTTAAAAAAAATCATTTATCTGTGTAACAATTCAATCTTTACTGGTTTATTTAGACTTCCTACCTGCTGGTCTTTAATTCTTTGCAATTCCCATTTAATAACTACTTCAGCAAGATCCACAGCTAATTTTCTTTGCTCTATGGTAACGCTGGGAGTGAAGCCCAGTCTCTGCATGGCACTAACCATATGCTGGACCAAGTGATGTCTCACTGGATAATAAACCTGCAAAGATGGTTTCACAGTCATGTTAGTCATTAACCAATAAACTTCTACACAAAGAAGATGAAATAAAGCATAATGGTAAAATAGTCTTTAATCCCAAAGTCTGCTATATTTGTACTATGTTCAAATTTTGCAATCCAGAAAAGTAACTGGTACTTTGATAATAAAATTTTGGCTACAATTTTCAGTAGTGGCTACTGACTTCATGTACCCAAATCAAGACGTTCTTTTGAAGAGATGAGATTTTTCTCAAGAATCCATCGCTCTAATTGGTTGCCAATCCCTTTAAAGAGCTACAACTCACACGTGAACACACACTGACATTTTATCAAAAAGCATTCAGGCATTGATTCCTGAAAAGTGACGTAAATGCATATTAGCTGTCACTTTGGGTCATGTTTTAATATGCATTTTCAAAAATGCTCCTCTACTGACATTCTCAGCATTCCCCCATTTGTTTAATGTTTCCCAACATATATTAACTGGAGATAAAAGTTACCAAGTTAACCCCAAGTATTTAAAGTCAAACAAACAAGGATTACTGGATGGTGGAAAAGAATACAGTTCTGTACTTTTTTAAAATAACTCTTAAAGAATCTTCCCAGCTGTGTCAGAGAGCACTGCTAACGCACGAGTAATGAATCCATCTCACAGACTTCCACCTAACGGTTTGAGTTCTAACTGCAGTCATGATAAAGCTTAACAGGTGGTTTGCTATTTAATGTTAATAGTTGCTTTCAGTTTTAGTAAGTATCTTTGCTGACAGCGGATGCCCGTTGAAGCTAAACCATATGAAGCAGATTACGCTATTTTCTAACCAACTGCAGTTCACCTGGCTGATATCTGAGACCCAGTGACTGCCGAACAACCAGCACAACTACCTTGAAATGTTGTACTATCAAGTGCAGAATATGGACTAGCTGGGGCACTGTATGACCCTCTTCCACAATGATTTTTCGTGTCCAGTGGGTCAGCATCTGATGCCCGTCCTCCATGCGGGCAGGCACAGCTGGAGTCAGAATCGCCATCGCTTGCCTGACGATAGCTCGGGCCTCCATCGCATGAGCCTTTAGAAGGCTATGAAAAACCTAAACAGCAGAGTTTGTCATCAACAGTAATATTGTATGTACTTACAAAAATGAAGCATTTATAAAGAAAGAGAAACTACAACATACATTTTCTAAACAACATGATTTTTTCCCTGTAGGCCCCTAATTTGGTAAATATATGGTGACAGATCATCACCAGAAGTACACAGCCTGTGCTCCTGCCTCCCCTACTTTCCATTTCTCTTCCTCCCTCTCCGCTGTCCAATTTCAAGTTTTCCTTTCGTCCCCACATTCTGTCTCAAATGAAATGTTCGTCTCTTTTAAATGAAGAAATATTACATTAATTCACCCAAAAGGACTTTTCGTTGTCCCACTTACCCTCTGTCTTCATTTACCTTGAAACTTCTTTCTATAGTCTCTTATTACCAAATAGATTTGTATTAATATTTGGGTGGCTCCTTCTGTATTTGTTTGTTGCATACGAATTTAACTGTTACTTGCAGACTAATTATCCAGAACTACTGTGCAGCATCTACTCTGCATTCTAAAATAAAAGAAATACTACGGAGCTTATCAACACCCCTGAAACGTACAAATACAAGCCCAGAGTCAATACCTGCAGAACTATCTTCTTATGTATAGCGAATTTTGCGATGATGTGTGCCAGCAGCAGATGCCCACTGTATTTGCACGCTGGGTCCACGCAGGCCTTGGACAGGAGGCAAGGCCACGCAAACGTCATCAGGCGCCGCAGTTTGCTGTTGCGGTTTTTGTTATTGTCATGGATGTGGTGCGGAGCGTGCTCAACCAGAAGCGTGGCAAACTGCAAGAGGTATATCCTGAGAGAATCCAGCATATCTGCCTGCTTTTCCGGATCAAGTACCTAGTTCCAGGGATGGGCAAAGAGAAGAGGAGGAAGGTGAGAAAAAACAAAATAAAACAAAAATCCTAAACTTCATTATCTATAAAAACAAAGTCTTAGGTTTTTTTTTTTCTTGGTTTTGAATGTATTCTAAGATGCCTAGTAACTATAATCACCTTCCTGATTCAGTTTAATACCCACAAAACACCCCTCTGAGGTGAGAACTTTTAAGAGGTGAACACATCTGGGAAATTCCAAAGTGCTAACCTATTAAAAAAGAACCAAAACAAAACCCACCAACCTCATCTGCAACAACACCCATTTCACAGCTGCTAACTTGTTCAATGAGACCAAAGTGAATGACAAAGACACTGATGTTCAGCCACAGAAAGCTTTGCTTGTGAAAAACACTGGGATTGCAGCCATGTGAGGCCCATTTCTGAAGACAGACATTCAAGGCCTAAAGATATCACAAACCACAAACTATAGCCCAGTCCTACTGATGCCTGGTGGATCTCCCAACAGTTCTAGTTACGATGCAGTTTGATGTAACCGATCAGAGTAGTTAGAAATAGCACAACTAATTTAAATCAGGATTGAAAAGCCAAAGGAGAGGAACAACTTTAATGCCAACAAGGATTATTACCTTTGTAATAAAAACACTGGTGATGCTTTCTGGATTATCTCCTTCTGGGTTTGGGGGTCCCAGCAGCTGCTCACCTTCTCCCTTTTCAAAACTGTACAAGAAAGCAGGATTCAGGATATGCTGCAGCACCTACAGAATATAAACAAAACCCCAGTTATTCTCAACTTTTGGAAATTGTAATGGCAGTCAACATTCAAGTCATTTCCTAGGCAAAACTGCATGTTAGACACACACTGCATCACAAAAGGGAGCTAATAAATAAAGCCTTAAGAAACAGATACACATGGGGTTTTTCCCTTGCTTTCCCCCTTCCAAGGGCAAAGATTCTTAGAAAGTGTGAACTAAAGTAGTCAGAGCTGAAAGCAAGATGAATTGTTGTCTCTGTTTATTATCGCTCTTCTTCAGGTATGATATTTTCACCTAAATGGCTCTGCCAATTATCAAACTCATTGACATTTAAGTAAGCGAGTTTTGTTGCCCTAGTTCCCAAGAAGAAAATTAAACCTAAATACCACACTGCTTTGATTTAATTGCTTTAGTTACCTTGGCTTTGAGCTCATCTCCAAAGTTTGGGTCATTGAAGTCTACAAACCGGAAGAACAAAGCCCGTTTTTGGGGAATACTGTAGTTTTTAGGGATGTCTTCTTCCATGTATTCCTTTAAGAAAGTCATATTGCAGAGAAATCGACCCGTAAAAGCCCGAAGCAACTGGAAGAGCAACTCTATATCACCATAATTCCTTCTGTAAAAACACATAAAATAAAAAGATTCTGTGAAAAAATACCCAACCAAACTACTGTGCTGATGAGTTGGTGGAGAAACTAATCCTGGTTTGAAATGAGCAGAGAGCCAAGAGCAGGCAGAACCAGAGGCATGGGTTGAGCTAATGGTCATATTATGAAATATAATAAACCTTCTCTTCAGTAACTGCAATCCATTTTCAGTACCCCAGAATACCTGTACAGTATTTTCAATATTTAAAAAAAAAAAAAAGGTACACAAGGTATAAGAAATCAATGTTTTACGTACTTGCAGTAATTAAGTAAGCAGTATGCTAATAGCTTGGGTTCTTTCCAATTCGTCGCAGCCATATTCTCTTTACGGTGTCTCTCCTGAAAAGCCTCGCTCACCCACACACGCTTCAGCTGGTTCACCAGGGAATGCTGATTTGCTAACCAGCACTCATCATTCTTAACAATAATACTTATGATCTGTCAAAAACAAAACAAGACAAATGCACAGTCAACATGCAACAGACCTGGCAGGAGAAAAAAAAATATAAAAGCACTTCTTTAAGGTCAATTAAGGGTTCTAAAATATTATTAAAAAAAAAAGAGACAAATTAAAACTAGTTTAGATCAATTTTTTAAGGAATTTCTTTTAAAAAAAAGAAGTTTCTGTTGCCACATTTTCTTCTTGTATCTTGGTTGATTTAAAAAAGTAGAGTTCATTTGAGTCTCTCTTCCCTTCCTAGAGTGATGCTGACTACAAACATTTCACATTTTTACAAGTGTTTTTCTACAAGCTATAACATCCACAGACCTAGAAAGCTGCATACAACAGCCAGGGAGCTGAAGGGGGTTTAACTGTCTAGTGCAGAGACAAATAGGAATAAACCAATACCTTGATAGCCTGAAACTGAAGGTCGAGCCGCATGGTGGTGGTGCTGGGAGAACCGGGTCTGACCGCTGCCTGGGTGCCAACCGGTAAGAGCAGCGTGATAAAGCGGTTGGGATTAGCTGCCAGTACATCGCGGAGGGGTTTGGCATCTTTATGTTTTAAGAAACTCTGAAGAAGGGGAAGAAATAATTTTAATAACAACCTTTAAAAAAGCAAAAAAACCAAAAGGCTATATCTTTCCTGTAGCTTTTATATTCCTCACTAAAGCTGCAGAGGTTGTATTTCATATATATAAAAATAACCTCTACAGCTTCAGTAATAATCCCACATGATCTGGAAAGGTATAAAACCAACATCTCAGGACAAACAAATACCCAGTGCAGAAGGGGCACCCTACAGTCAGAGTAAGACCCTGACTAAGGACTCCAAGATCATACAGGGAAAAAAAAGATGGAGAACATGAAAAACTTCTCATTCATCAGATTTGTGAAGAGGAGGGTTTTTCCCACTCCCCTCCCCACACAGCTTACCATAAACATTCTGCTCCACTGGGGGTCATTTAAAGTGGCTTCCATCATGAACAGCTCCACAGTCTGGGAGGGATGACGCGTCAGAAACTTTATCAGTGGTTCCCTGAATGGACTGCCAGCCTGAAAGGTTCACAAAGCTTAAATTAAAAATGTACAGGGTTTTCTACTAATTTACTAACACTCAGAAAAATAGGTTTGACTTGGTATTTATGCAGATACAAAATGTTCAGAACTTCTACAATGAGAATTTATTGACAATTTCAAAACTTTTCAGAGTCTAAGCCAAATGTTAACACCTCCTGAAAGGCCTGAAGAGCATATTTATTTATTCCATCAGATGTTCCCACACCATGTTTAAAATACTATAATTGTTATATACCAATGTTTAAAATTACAATAAAGTAAAAATATCAGTAATGTTTTTAGCTCAATTAAAATCGCTCGTTCTGTTTTCATGACCACTTCCAGCAGAGGTTTAACCAAAGTCTGAGGGGCAGCTGGGATCAGATGGAATAAATTTATAATTGCTGAACAAATCTTCATTTCCTACAGACAAAAAGAAACGTGATTATATTAATATTACCAGTATAAAACCAGTACCACACATCCTACTGGTTTTCCCCCCTCTCTCTGTTACCACAGCCAGGAACCAAATGCGAAGGGTTAAGGTATTTCCAGCACCTACTTACCAGGACGTATGGAAAAAATTGCTCCTGTGCAAGTCTGCCCTTCCCCCTTGTAATATCATGGCTTAATTTTACTTTCTTTGTCAGTGTAGTGGTGTTTTACAGGTAAGAGCTGAACAGCGTGCAATGACAGTGGTGAGGGGGAGTTGGGGAGTGCTCCCTGCATTCCCCCTAGCAGTTCATGCCTCAAAAAGCCAGACTCCCCTTCCTGACCCACTCCTCACCCCCCCAGGGCCCCAGAGAGGCTGGCAGCAGACACAGCTTTCTCACAGCACTGCTCAGTGAATCCTCCAAACAGCTGGTTACTTCAAAGAAAAGTCAGCTCTCTTCTCCCACCAGATATTAAATAGCCCCGACCTCCAGAATAATTGTGTGGCTTTCCTTCAGTGTGCAGTTTAAGTGAGGACTGTATTTCAGTTAAACAGTGTGGATTTTCCTCAGTAAGAAAAGGAAAAGGAAAAAACAAAACAAAACACCCACCCTCATCATCCCTCTGAACCCAATTTTTAGTATGCAGCGTACAAAAGAGTATTACCAAGTGCATTGCATTTCCTCAACTGAATTTAAACACCAAATATTAGTTCCCGCTCCATGAGCATGATCTGCCCAGAGACACCCCCAGGAGACTACTCTCACGGGCTTAGTTCAGGACTGAGAACACGTATAAAGTCGTGTGAAAGCACTTACACCTTCACAGAAACTAAAACCCCTGCTCCTCCTGGTACAAACACGCTTAGCATCCTCAACAGTAACGCTGTCGAAACAGCTCTGCCACAGACAGACAGGAGACGATGCACAGCACTGCACTCAAAGGCACAATGCACTCTGCCCAAAACACAACATTAAAACTAACAAATCACAGCTTAAAACAAAAAAAGAAAAAAAAAAAACACCCCACAACAACAAAGAACTTCCTGGTGCCTCCACTGAGTTTCTCACCTCTACCCCTTCCACGGCAGGCTGAACCAAAACAGAAGTCACAGCATGAAAAGAAAAAGCCCAGAAAAATATCAAATAAATTAACAAATCAGTATATGCTATTCTTCAGGTTGCAGTCAGAAACTGACTTCAGCGGGGTTATTTTCTCATCTCAAACTGGAAGAATGGAAACAATGAGAATCTCCCATGCTCTGAATTGCTCTTCTAAGAACTAGGATGAGAAGTATCCTTTTTTTCTACTTGTGCATTGTTCAGACATAGCTTCTCAAGTATTTGTACTGAATAAAAAGATGTTAGAGATGATTCAGTCAGGGGGAACAATATTTTATCATCTTCAAAAACAAATGTTTCCAGCATCAATTATGAAACTACTTTCTATACTAGAACTTCCAAGCTATGAAGTCCTTCTAACAGGCTGCAACGCAGGATTTCCACCGTGGTGCCCCTGCCCACGAGTGGCCGTCGGAGGCGCCCAGCTATTCAAAACTTGGCTTTTAATCACCCGACATGACCTAAAACCCCACACTTTTCCTTGGGGAGGCAGGAAAGAGAGGAAGAAGGGATTTAAATCAAAGATTCTGCTCACTGGGCCAATGAATAAGATCTTAATCACTACTTCGTGTGTTACAGCTGAATCTGTTCATTTCCCTGACCAGCCTGGTCACGGCTGAGGAACACGGAGGGCTTATTTAGGTGAACGAAGATCTTAGGTATTGTGGCATCCATGTGGATCTTTGCACTAACTGTTAATTGTTACATAGCATTCATAACTGAGATGGCTGAAGTTTTTAGCTTGTCTAGAATCACCATTCACGTATGAAAACGCATTCACAGACTTTTGGAAGACTTTTGGACTGTTTCATTAAGAAGCCTCACTGACTACACATTCTGCTGGAGAACTGCCTGACAACACCAGCATCACCATCAAACAGCACCTTCATAAAGCACTGCTGGAAAAAGATGAAAACTCTTTAGGTCAAAAAAGTTATTGTAAGAGTTCTCTGTGGCGTTTCAGGCAGGGACATCAGGCTTTCCTGAGCGATTCCATCCCCACTGGGTGTTTACCATCTCCTACATCTCACCACTCACTCACTCTGAAAGGTGCGACCTGTCCAGTAACACTCCCCAACACTGCTTTTAAGTGAGTATCTCAGATTTTGGAATCTCACTGTGTCATGAAGAAATCAGAGTACATGAAAGGCAGGTACTGTAACTCTGACACCAGTTCCCCCCCCAGTTTCTCCACGTTCAGAAGGCACAATCACAGCCACAGCACTGCACATGAACAGAGTGCCACAGCCATCGCGTAAAGACCATGCTGCCTGCGCCCTCCACTCTCCTAGAGTTCTGATTTTTAAGGAAACTGTAGAGCAACATCTGGGCGGAAACAGTAATAATTCAATCAGCTTTGCAGTCACGCAATTCTATTTGAAAACATTCCCATAGACTTCTCTCTCAAGAAGGGACAGTAGATCCCTTCTCAAGTCTCTGGCGTGCACCTCCCCTCAACACACACAGGTTTTAAAACAACACTAAAAAAAATTACAGGTTAAGGAGACTAAACACACAACTACATAGAAAACATCAACAGAAAACATTAAAATCGGAAGAATTCACAATTAAATGTGACTTAGAGACAACTAAAAACTGCTCTAGAGGTGCCACGTTGTAGTTTGGAAGACTATTTCTATAAAAAGATCCACAAGACATTTGTAATCATCACATTTCAGGAAAAGTGAACCGCAAAAGAAGAATATGAAGGCTTAGAACTACTTTGAACTGAGTAAAATGTAAGTCTTTAACTGAAAAATGCACAGTTTTTAGGTTTAAACATAAGGAACAAGTTCTACTCCATTAGAGAACATCTGGGTCAAATACAAAGCAAAGACTAAATTAGATTTAAAAGCTCCCTTTGCAATGACAGGAAAGAGTAATGAAAAGCCATTAAGCCATTTCCATGTTTTGAGAGAAATAAAAAACAAATCTAATTTCAATCTAATTTGAAAAACAAATAAATTTATAATATCCCCCCCAAATTTTTTCCTAGTTATAATAATAATTCTCAACACTTACTATAAGTTATTAATAAAATCTTAATAGAATTATGAGGCTTCTGGTAATCTACACGAAGCAACACTGAAGCAGGAATCCCCGTCGGTGCTGTGTCGCNNNNGCCAGCAGCACACACTGTTGGCATCACACTCTGAAATCTTCCATTTATAAGAAAACTAATCGGCTTTCAATAGTTCAACATTGAGGCCATTACTTTGGATGGAACGTGACTTCAACTGGTAAATACTGAACTTGCTTTTCACAGATTGTATTTAAAATTAACTGCCATTACATTATTATTCAGAATAATTTTCAAAAAACTACGTTACGAACATCAAACATATTAGTGAAAAAGGAGGGATTATGGTGCTGAGCTCATCAGCCACTCCAATAAAGAACAGAATTTTAAGCAGAAAACCCCAAGAAAAATAGTAAAAACCTCTGAGCTGTTCCCACACCAACCTGGATAAAGTAAAGCAACCCTCCTCAGCAGATAAGAAGCTCCTCTAAGATTTGTAACAAATATTCAATATAGATATAAGTTCATTAGCTTGTAACAAAACACCGGTGTGTAATCAGTTATGGCATTTACAATAACACAAATTTGTAACATTTACAACTGAATGAGTTCCATAATTCCAAAACATTAATACTATCTATTTCTTGTCTTCCCACATAAAAACATTCATTAACTTACATTTCCATCACTCCGTTGTCCACCTTTGTGTGTAATAACTACAACTTCCATCCATTTACGCAGGTGTTGCTATACAGAGAGGATAATTAGTATTAGTCTTATAATTATACTGTTCTGTTTTAGGAAGTGACAGCATATGCTATGAGAAAAGAAGAAGTAGAGGTAGAAATGATTGTTTGAAAAAACAAAGGGAAAAATGGATAGTTATTTTCATTCCCTCAGATTGAGTAGTTTATTGCTGCTAAAAGTCCTCTCCATATTCAAGAAAGCAGAGGTTCTAAGGGTACATATATTAAAAGGCAGAAAAATCTGAAGTTTGATACACTTACACCTCTTAAATTATTTGCTTGATATCTATGCATTTAAATATTTAAATATCCATGGCAAAAGTACAAAGAGTTTAAAAGGGCAATACCTTCCACCATTTTATAAATCAAGACAATCACCAAAACAGACTCAGCCACTAGGAAGTAAAACGCATCTTCAAGGGCTTCTCTAGTGCATTGTTCTGCCGGCACCTTGCTTAAAGGGAAACTTGTCCAAGCAGACCTCAGCATACCTAGGAATGTCTCCACTAGAAAAGAATGTCTCGTAACTTTCTGATTTAGTAGCTCTTCAGAAATTAACTCAAAATGTTTAAAGATTTATTCTTTTTTTAAATTAATTGTGAAACAAAAATCTTTTACTTCCAATACGTTCGTTGAGTCACTACTGACTTGTTCTTTGACTTTTCAACAACACAAATATTAGCTAAAAGAAAACTCCTTCTGGAAGAGCCAAAGAAAACTGGAAGGAGCTTACCATCATCTGATCACAGAATTTATCGTTAAAGGAGTTTGGAAAGAGTCTGGTGACAGACGTCAGACGATTGACAACGTTCAGCGTCAGACTGCGGTAGTCTCCCAGCATCATCAGCAACGGTCTCATGTGGGTATGAATCTGATCAACCTCGATGGTAGCTCCTTCCAAGAACTGCAAGAGAACACAGGACACAGATGGAGAGGGGAGCATTTCCTGTAGGCACCTTTCTTCAAATAAATTCTGCTATCTTGATTTTTCTTCTTTCATTTTTTCCTTTCAGAATGTAATAGCTTAAACAATATTTATTGCTGGAAAAATATATAGTGACAAGATGGATTTGGAAAGCACTTAAGTATTCCTGACTCACAGTAAGAGATTCCATAAAATAATCAAATAGGAGATCTTAATTACAGGTGGATTGAAAAAATGCTATAGCTATAAATGAAATATACAGCTATGGACAAACTACTTGGACTCCACTTTATTAAGAGCTGCTCTGAATCGGCCCGAGGGCAATAGAGCAGACTTGTGTGTTCCACCCTGTGTGCATCCGCGATCACTGCTCAGGACCGTGTCAATTCACCAATTCACTGGGTGCCGAGAGTGACTTGTGTCATTATTAATATTGTTATTATTGCTATTTTCCTCTGCTGATATTGTTCTATTAAACTGTCTTCATCTCAAACCACAGGTTTGGTTTTTTTCCCTTCCCCTCCTTTTCTCCCCCTGCTCCCTGCCTGTCTGGGGCAAGGGGAGACCTGTGCCAGGGAACAGTGGTCCCGGCTGCCCCTGCGGTTAAACCACAACTGGTCTCTACCACTTCTTTTAGGAACAGAGAAGAAACACAAGACCAGCTTTTACAATCAAGCCAGGGATGCACATTTGTGAAACTGACACTGTTTATGAAGAAAAGGAGATACATTTACAAAGACCAAACAGAAGAACTGAAAGATTTACCCTGGTCCAAGAGTTTGTAATGTTTAATTCAACCAGAAGAAATTCTCATGGCTAAGTTCAAACCCCAAAAAACCCACATCTGACAGAAACATAATTATATTACTGTCGCTAAGGAAAACTGAACAGAGCAGCTATAACTTCCTGTAGAGAACTTTCCCAAGAAGCTCTGTAAGAAGGAAGTGAAGCAGAGAACAATGGCCCGAACCCAGCACCGTTCCAATACACTAACCTTCCTCATGCACGCTTCTCCCGCCTCCTGCAGCTCATTATTGGTTGAATTAAGTGCCTTGAAAAGCGCAGCAATGATTTTCTCTCTCGACTGAGGCAAGTAATTGCAGGCAGCTAGAGCATCTGCAAATATCAAAGTAAATTTGTTCTCTTTGTTAACTCAATTTCAAAAGAGATGGAAAAAGATCCTAATCCTACATTTCTTCTCTTCAAGTTTCTTTTATTTCATGTTAAATTACAGACCGCTAAAGCATAGCATGCTTTGCCAAAAGCAACAGGCATCATAAAATAGTAAAAGAATGGAAGTTCTATTAACAGCGTTCTAAAGTTTTCCTAATGCTATATAACATAATTAGTCTAAAAATATTTCGGGTTCATTTCAGAAACTAAATTCTAGTCATTAAGAAAGCAGCGATGCTTTCCCATTATTCTCCATTAAACTATGACCTCTCGAGAGCAGTCATCAGTCTTCAAGTGCCCAAGTTTTCTGCTGATCTTGGGAAGAAGATTGCCCCTCGCTCACAAGGACACTCATCTACATCAAATTGGGTTTAGGAAGTTTGACTTACTTAAGGCTGCAATCCGGAGAGGTACGAGTGATGGGAGACTTTTGTAACAAGGTAGTTTCATTAAGGCAACGTCTTCAGCCTCACACAAATTCAGTAACTAGGGAAAAAAAATAAACAATCATTTTAGCAGAGCATTGTAAATCACGTTTGAAGGGGTACTGGCAGTTACCTTCTGAGTCTTGTTTCCTCAAAGAGCCAAGTTTATGCAAACACACTAATTAACCTCCAAATGTCACCAACAGGCAAAAATACTACTCTTCTTCTTTGGAGACGACAGCTAGCAAACTAAGGGACTAGACCGTTTCTCCAAGTTCAATCTACACACGAGTTTTATATCCCATTTTATTTAAACTGTCAGGGACTCAAAAACCTTAACAAACAGTATCTATGTTTTGGTGGTATGACGATTTATTTAACAGATACGCGGGGCATAAATAAGACCTAAATACAAAAGTTAGCCTATTAGAGTACGAGTATAACACCAGAGTTCATTGACTATATTTCACACACATTAATATTCTGCTTAGCTCAGAGCTATTATTTTGTAGGTAAAGGCAGACCCCAGTTCATGTTTCAAAAGATAAATCCTTACATTTTGGTGAGAGTTTAAAGTGCACAGAGAAAAGATGTATTTTTAACAATGACAGTTCAAACACTATCAATACTAAAGTGTCTACATTCAAACATAGGAACACAAAAAGAAAGTACCTCTGTGTAGAAAACCTTGTGTTCCACGACATTTAGATCCATTGTAAACAATCGGGGCTGCAGGGTTGTGCAAAACGTATTCCCCTCCATCAGGCCAATCTGGGCATTTGCAGGTTGATGCCTTAGGAGATGCTTTTTAGGAGGAACCATGTCTTGCAGAACCTACACAATGTAATGGAGATCACGGAATTAGCAGCCTGGTCAAAGGACCCCACAGATCCAGCCACTAGGACAATATCATTTGCTGCTGTGGCTCCAGATGAACCTCTTTAGAAATCACTAAGCAAGAAGAAAAGTATTTCTCTGAACTAATTTAATTTGCAGTCAGTTAGAGAAACAACTCGGTATCTGCGATTATTACATATTCTCCGTTAACAGATCTATGATATCTAATAACTTCACATGTTATAAACAACAATGAAATTCAATGATTAAGTCAAGAAACAAGAATATTTTAAGCTCCTAAAACAAGAGAAAAACAAAGGCATTCATGTTTAGATTTTTTCCATTGCACCAACTTCTCACTCTCCTCCATAAACATCTTGAGCAAAATAAGATATAAATTAGGGGCCTTCTCTGCATGTTCCCAAACTATAATAACAACGTTTTTAATTTCATATCCTGTGGTGGCCCTTAGGTCTCACGTACATTTACTTGTCTTTCAAGAGAACGAATGCTATTAGCTTTAAGGAGTATCTAGCAAAAAGTAATTTAACCAGCTCTGATCTTTACGCCTCTTTCTGGATAGGAAAAGGCACCGCAATATGCCTCATGTTTAGAGAGCACAAAACTGAGGTTCAAAATGCAGTATCGACCTGGCCTAGCCTATGTCTCATTGGTGGCAGGACAAGCAGTCCATAATTTGAGGAAGTAAATCAACCTGAAGACACTATAAATTCCAGCTAAGCAGTCAGGCACAGCATGTATGAATCTCTACAGCATTCCAGCCACATGTATTTTACAGCGATGAAACGGAGCAAATGACAAACACATGCTAACAAAGCACTAAGGACTTCATTCACTCATGTGAGAAAATGTAAGCAGAAAAGCATTTTGCAAAAATCCAAACTGGTAAACAACTTTCAACTCACTTTCAGTGAGTAATCCTGCTCACCTCTTTATGTGGCTCCATAATCACCGTGACGCTTTTCCCAGTGACCTGTGCAAGTACCTGCAAGGAATGCATGGCCTGTTTCCTCACAGTGGAGTTTGGAGAGGTCACTTCTCGAACCAGGTCATGTGTTACATGATGGAAAGACTTCTCCTGTGCTGCCAGGATTTCTTCTGTTTTCTCTTCATCTTTTAAAGGAGTTGCACATCTGATCAAAAGCTGTTCTAATGTGGTCTTTGCCATAGCAACTGCCCCGTTGGAAACCTAAATAGATTATCATAGATTATTTTTATTAAATAAGTACAGAAGATCACAAATCTACGCGCTATCATCCATGAACTTAGCAATTTGATGAATCCTCAGCAAACGGCTAAAAACATATAAAGCTTGAACAGAACTATTATTCAATGAATCTTCCCACTCATCATTCTGTAACTGCGAGCTGGAACGTAACCCAGCTTTATAAAGGAACTCAAACTCTGGAACCCTTGGCAAAGTTGTCACCCTGATTCACAGCAGAGATATCAGGCAGCCGATTCTTTAGGTATCTATAACTACATACATCTTTTTGGTAAGATCAACACCTTTCAAACTAAACACAGAAAGAAGAAAAAACCCATTGTTTTTCATGCAAGTGACAGTGAATCTAGTGTTCTCTCACTGATCTGAACACAAACCGTACATTTCTACTCTGGAAGAACCAAGTGTCTTTCCAATTTTGGCAGTTATGTGGAAAAAACAGACCTCATTCCTAACTCCAGGTCTTAGTTTAAGTTAAATGACTAAAACGTACTCATAACTATCAAACATACAATATATTCTGAAGTAAAATCAAGATTGACAAGAGTTCAGTCTATGTGAATCTAAGAACAAAAGTTTGTTTCCCCATACTATTTCATATAATTCATTCAGTATATACCTCTCCAGTGAGATCCATCATAACGAAGAGAAGTGCCTTCAGGAAAGTCTGCTGGTTCTGGAGGACCCAAATTAGTGGCAGCCGTTCCATAAGAAATTTAATTGACACAACACCTCCCAGTTTAGCATACCAAGCTTGTTCATAACAGCAAGCACATAATCGTTCCACAATGTAGGAAAACAAGGGCAGCTGACAAGCCTGGAAATAAAAAAATGTATCAGTTTGCTTACTCAGCTCACTGGTAGCCTCCAAAATTTTAGAAGGAAAATAGATAGCATTGGCTGAAACTAGGTCTTTTAAACACATTTTTTAAATAAATAAATAAATAAATAAATTACCCTTTCCTTTGAACCCAAGATAATGCTCGCAACATCAAATATCACTGCCAGAGCCACCTCTCCTATTTTGCAGAGCTCCTTCTCCTCATACGCCATGCAGATCGCTATGGCATCGATAAGCACCAGGGGATCCATGCCTTTCGACCCGTTTTCCTCACTGTGGAACATGGCTGTGCTAGGCTGGCTTCCAACCTGGTAGCACTGCAGCAGGAAAGGACCTGTAATTTGTGTTGGGGAAGAAAAAAAAAAAAGATAAACCCATGTATATTTCAATATGAATAGTATTTCAATTAGATTTCACTACTCCTCTCACTAGCTGATGGCAAAACCAGTAAGCACTGTGTCTATTTGCATATAAATGGATTGTAAGGCATTCTTCACTCTTAGAAGAAAAAAAGATTACATCTACGTGAATGTTTTCCTCTATGCACTAGACTATGCCCTGCAAGAAAGATTTAATTAAATTGAAGAATCATAAAAATTCAAGTTACATTAATATGACAATGAAGAGTCATAGGCTTATAGCATGTCTTTTCCCAAATTCCTTGTCACACAGTCCAACTCCAAGTGAAAAGTTTTCTTCCCAGACAGAAGACACCATAGTGCTCTGACCTTTACTTAGTTCCTCTCATGGTCCTTCAAAACCACGAGTGGAAACAACCCAACTAAAGACCACCCACAAAAATAACTGCATATCAAGCCACACAAATCATCTAGAAATATAAACTCTTCCAAGCTGTTATTATTTCATTGGATGTAGCATTTTGAAAGTATTATTAGGTGATTGATTGTTTTTAAAATTTGCCGAATAATTTTTTACTGCTCAAAAGAATTAAAACATAATTCAGCCATCAAACAAAACCCAACATATCTACACAGAAGCAACTCCAGTATCATGACTTTCTTGAAACAAACTACTGGTAGAAAAGGCATAAACTTCTCCAGCCCCTCCCGGCAGCCCCCAGGAGCTCTGTTCCACCCTCCTTACCACACTGCTGAGCCACGGCCACCATGGTGTAATGGCGGATGAGGCTGGCTACGAAAGGCAGAGCACTAGGCCTCAGGTCCTTGATGACGGCAGACATGAATGCCCCTGTCAGCGCCTGCTCAAACGTCTTACGAGCTGGAGTGTCCTGAGCTTTGTATCGATGTGAAATAATCACACTGGGTATGGACTTCTCTGTAAAGCTGAAAGACAGGGTTAAGTTAGTTACAGTCCCAAACCGCAGTACTGGCACCTCAATCATGAGCATCCGTCTAGTACTTAATTATTGCTCTCAATATCTAACTCCTTCTGCACCTCCCGTTTTCCCCTCACTTTGACAGAGCTAGACCGGTTCACACAGTCCATACTAATTTTGTCAACCACTGGGCTCAAACATGATGGATAGCTCAATTTCATGGGAACATTTAAAGGCAGTGGTTCAGCAGAAGCCACATACACTTCCACTAAGAGGAACACAGCCAGCATGCGGCAACTCAATTACACAATGCCAGCTTCAATATTTTGACATTTTTCCCTTTTTAAAATTGACATTTGATTTTGATCTTGAAAGATTGAAATATTATTTATCAAATCACCACCCAACACAACCTATTTGTTGCAAAACTGTATTTATGTCAAGTCTAACAAGTCCAAGTTATAAAAGCTACTATACTCCTTAGCTACATTTACTACACTGAAAAAGTTGAAGTCAGTGTACACTTTGTGGGCAAAGATGTCCAAGTTAGCTAAAAGCAATAAACTCATTAAGTATCTATGACTAAAATGTTAAAAAATGGAAAAAAAAAAAAATCAATAAAAAGCCCCTACACTAAGAGAAACATCAATTACATGTGTCACTGTGCTATAGCTTGGTCACTAAATGAAATTAAATTTTGTATCTCTCTCACTTCAGTAAGAAGTTAGATGTACATACAAAACATCACAATCTAACTTAACCTTTAAAACACAATTAAGCACCAGAATGCTCCAACCACTTAAAAATATTAAACTAAGATTAATTTTTTAAAAAAGTATGATTGTATCTAACAGATTATACATTGGACTGTGATTAGGAGAAGAAAATTAAAGTATGAAACATTAACAAATGTCATCGGCGTTAGATAATACGCTGACAAAATTCCTCTGACTGGACAGCCCTGTGTTGAGCTAAAAGGAAGCCGGATAAACCCACAGTAAAAATTCCATTGCCTGGACTAACCACTGCCTCTAATTTAGGTTATTCTAAAGACACTATAAATGTTACATACACATTTATGTTTAAAGAATTGTCATACTTGGGATGTGCAAGAAGTTGGTATAAAGCATGTTTATTATCATCCAGGCTCATCATTGCTACGAGAAAACACTTGATTACTTCCCAGGCCTGCCTGCGGTAATAGGGCTCTGTGTTGGCACTCTTCAAACAGTCCAGGGCAGTCTCGATCGCCTGTGAGGAGAAAAAGACAGTAACCAAACCCCACTTCTTCTTAATATTCACAACAAGGTGATTAATCAAGGGAACAGTAACTTTAATACATACTAAAAGTAACTTTAAATATATGTGCAATTTGGACGGCCTAAGTTAAGAAAGGCAGAGAATGCCTGAGAAAGCCGACTTGAAACTCTGATGGCATATGCTGTGCCTGTATTAAATAAAGTTTCACAGCAGATATATTTATATCCACGGTCAGAAAGCATTTGAAGTCATGAGTGAGGTACATCTTCATTCTCTCTCCCCCCCCACAAGAAAATTTTCCTCATCTTCCCTCCAGCAATAACTGCTGTTCCTAATCTCTATAAAGTGTAGGTATATAATGCGTTCATACACATATATAAATGGTACCAAAAAATGTTCAGTCTTACAAATTACGTTGCCATATTTTCCATGCAAATCAAGAGCTACATCATGCATGATGAAATGTCCCTGTGAGCAACTTCTGAACACTTAATGGAAACAGTACTGCTCTTCTACTTTGCAAGACGATTTATTTAATGTATTTGAGAATAATTCAAATCATCTCTTAAAATATGAAAGCAATGAAAAGGGGGGGTAGATCTTTTCAGAAAATTTCTATTTTGCATGTATATAAACACAGTTAGATACTTTCTATCCTTCCCCCAAAAAAGGAAAGGAAGAAATTAAAAACAAATGAGACGAGCATTATTAAAAAACAGCATCAAAAATGTTTCAGAGAGTACAAAATAAGGAATTTCAATTCCTGATCAATGGTAAATAAATTCTAGCCATCCATGCTTAAACAGGATTAGGCAGAAAAAGGCTCTGTTACATAGAAGTGGGTATTTTCCTTCTTTGAAAGGAAAACCATCTTCCTGCTTACTGAGTGAGCAGCGGTCATCCCATCCCTGTCTGAATAACCCTGTGAGCATCCCAAACCCTTACCTTCTCCATCGGGAGCTGGATGGACGCTTTGCAGTCTGAAAATTCAATTGTGATACTGGGTCCTTGGATTTCCGTGACAACATATTGTAGTTTCTGCGATTCCTTTAACATCTTCCTGTTACTTCCACCGAATTTCCCGAGTACACGGTAAGCCACGTGGGAGATGCTGTCTGCAGGGTTGCGCAGGGTGCGCCACAAAGCCTGCATGGATTCGAGATGCTGTATGGTCAGACCAGGCTCACTTCAACATTTTTCAAGTTGTAACGTAAAAAAATGTCAAGAAAAACACTTATTCTTGTACCTGGGCAATTGATCCCAAAAAACTTCCAGAAAATACTTATCCAGATTGAATAAAAGCAGTCGCAGTTCACAACAGTTCCAGTGCTGGGAACCAAGGCTGTCCTACACGCAGCTTTACATCAGATTACTGTGATCAGCTGCAAAATCTTTGCCACACCAAAATGTACTTTGATGTTTATGACTAATATTACACAACCAACATTATGAATTTTTAAAAATAAAAAAGCAGGCCAGTTAAGGCTGAAGTGAATTAACCTCGAAGAGCTAGATTAAATATAAAAAGCAAATAAAGTAGGTAATATATTTAAAGGATAGACCACATGTAGGCACTGTATTAGGGGAAATACTTAAACTTTGTTCTGAAACAAAGTTCTGAATTTAAAACTTTAAAACATTGTTCTGAGTTTCAGCCACATCATCTTCCCTGTATATATGACACCATACAGCTGTCAATCATGATATGCTGAAGGTAATTAGCTTTTCTTGTTTGTTTTTTAAAAAATTAACAAATGTTAATCATCTTCTGTACCGACTCATCCTGAACATAGTAATATTCCTGCTATTGAGCCCCAAGTCTTAACATTATCCCCCTAACTGGGGATAGGGAAGAAACAATTTTCAGACAGGCACGGTTCTCTTGCCAGATTTTTCAAGTTTGTAGGACCAGAGGTTCCCACCGATTTCTCGTAACATTTAGGGAACCCATGACCTCTCGTGGTGTAACGGGAAACAGCACCGTTACCTGCATCAGCTCAGCTCGGACGGGCTGGATGTGATCGTACAGAAAGTCCGGCTGCAGATTGTCCACGCACAGCTCCAGCGTCCGCAGGCCCTGGCTGACCAGCGTCTGGGACCCGTTGAGAGCCGACACCAGGGGGTCCATCAGCATGGGCAGATACGGCAGTAACGAGCTCAAACGAACCGGCACCGTCAGGCAGAGCTCCACAAACAAGTCCTTCATGTGCTGCTTATGAAGGCCGCTTTGCAACATATTAAGCCCTGAAAATCATTGGTAAGTTATAGACTCAAAGGAATAAGACAGTCCACGATGTATTGTTATACACTGCTATTTCCTAGATTCAGAATAACCTGACATTTTTAAATTCTGTAAAGCGTATAGCTCTGTAAATAGCGTATTTACAAAATAAAATAGCATTCATAATTACAAGTTA
>JAOXJM010000071.1:776915-792095 GCA_026413425.1 Tringa solitaria | reverse complement strand
ATAATTACAAGTTACACCTAAGGATTTATGCTGTGAGTGCTTTTATAGCTACATGCATATGCAAAAAAAATTGTATCTATGCATATTCTAAAATTTAACACTAGACTGAATAAAGTAGCATTTGAATACAGCAGATGAAATACCGAAAAAGATAATTTGACTCAAACCCCAGCCTTGTATCAATAAAAAAAAAAAAGAATCAACACAGAACAAATTGTTTTTAAAATACCTGGGATCCTGAAAAGAAACATTAAATGAGTTCAAGTACATTCACTGTCCCACACAGACTAAACACATCCAGTAAGTTATTTTTCACCCCAACAAGATTTCATATACTCCATAAACCCAGCAGCACTTTAGATTCTGTGATTCTGTTGATGGGGTGTTGGGTTTTTTTGTTTTGGTGTTGTGTGAGGGTTTTGTTTTGGGTTTTTTTTTTTCCTTTTTTCGGTTGGACTCTATGATCTCAAAGGTCCCTTCCAACCATGAAGACTCTGTGATTCTGCGATTCTGCAGTGGCACGGATTTTACATAAGGATTCCTAGAAAACACAGCGATTGTCCCTAGAGCCGTAGAGGGCGCACAGGATTCCACGTCCCTGAACTGTTCTGATGAGCTTGGCCTTACGTTTAAACAGTTCCCATTTCCTTGTGCATCCTCAGTCTCTCAGGAACACAGTCTTTGCAAGCAAAAATGCTCAATTAATCAAGCTGGTTGTTATTTCCATTTCTTTTTGCCTGACACCACTGGCTTTTCTATTTCTCATGCACTTGCACACACGCCCCCAGCTGCAGAGTCACCAGAGCTGCTCTGGAACGTCCTTCCCCCCACGGCAGTGAGGACCTGCCACCGCTGCTTCTCCACCACCACCACCTGCAATGCTTCGTGCTCACAAAACCATCCATAGCAAAAGATAAATGAGAGAAACAACAGAAAAGCCCCAACAGCCCACTGCCGAAAAGCAGAACAAGCAGCAGAAACTGTGAAGCAGCCAAAGCTACGGAGCCTGAAGCAGCTGATAGGAAGCAAAATAAGCCAGGATCTAGATATATGATCGACTGCTAAGCAAAAAAATCAGAAGATACTTATCAGGGCTAGGGCTTTAGCTTTGTTCTGTTTTAATTGCGTAACATAACTTTATTACTACTGTTTACATGAAAAGACCAAAAACTGGGGTGGGGAAAGAAGGTATTGTTCTACCTTGCAGTAAGTTCGGTAACAGCGGCAAGAATTCCTGATACAGGAGATCGTGACTGCCTCCTCCGATGGAGCGGAACAGTGCTCTGAGCAGCAGGAAATAGTTATAGGGCTCTTTGGCAGTCTGTGCAAGTTCCATAGAGCTGTTCACGATCTTGTGTAAATGCGGCTATAAAAAAATAAAGCTTGGAGATTAATTGAATACCAATTTTATCATCATTACAAGAGTTTAGTGTGAGGGGTGTGCAGCAGAAATCAGATGTGTCCCAATGACAAGAGAAAACATTTCACAACATTAATTTATTCCAGATCTAGCTTAATCACTAATTCTTAATTTTGGGGAATGCTAAAATTTCACTTTGAAAGTAAACTTTTACAAGTAAAACAATGGTTACAGAACTGGTGGCCTTTCCAGAGCAGAGAACAGTAAGGGTTTGTGAGAATCATTAAAAATAGTTGATAAATACGAGGATTCTCACAATCATGTGCAAACAGCGACAAAATTATGGATTTTATTAACATCTAAAAGCTTTCTACGTTGCTATGCAAATGCTGCAAATAGCCTTCATCATTCAATTAAATTGTCTACCCAAGGCCCAGATCATCAATCCTGCTGAAACAAAAAACACAACAGAAGCGTGAAACTGTGCAGGTGGTAAATCATGGTCTTTAAATTGGATCTCCAGCCTATAAAATCCAAATGACCTTGATTCTGATGACAAACAAGAAGAATTTAGGCAAGATTATATGAATATTGCTTCACATTACTTATGAATGTTGCTTCATATTGCTTTTATCTTTCAAAGAATCTGGAAAATTATTAGTCCCTACTCCAGTCTCCCCAGAAAACGTGTACTGAGCTAATCCCTCTGTAACAAAGCCTGAAGCACAGAAACCATTGTCACAGTCACCTGTATCCGAAATTGTGTTCATTCTAAGGTAGAAGGAAAAGACTCCCAAACGTTAGCATAAAACTCCAAGTCTCTTCAGACATCTGAAGAACATATTAAGAGTCAAACCAGATTTTTTTAACACAAATGACCTTTACCTTCAGCATTTGTTCATTTTCAGCTGCAAATAATGAAACTGAGCCAAAGACTAACTTGAACAGCTTCAGATACAGATTGGAGAGTTCCACATTAGAGCCCATTTCTGGCAGCCGATCCAGAAGATACTCTACCAAAATCGTTGCAAAGAGGGCAGAGGTAGTAGGGTTGGCCAAGAAGGAGTTGGCTACAATCTGTAAAAGAAAACCACAAAGGAATTATTGTTGCTGTAATGAAAAGAACAGAGGGATAAATGCACTACCCACTTAAAACAAAAAACTAAGAGAAACTTCTTCCTCTCCCTCCACTGCTACCCAAGTGATTCAGGTCATCCTCAGTGGATAACAGCCATCCATATAACTTAAGCATTCAAGTTTAAAGCTTAATTTTAAATGTATATTATAGGACTTGTGTTCTGTGAAACAGCAAGTCAGAACATTAACACAACAACCTGAACAAAACAGGAACTCTACAATGTTCAATACTTTTCATGAATAAAGTCCACTCATACCTTCCAAACTCAAGTGCTCGTGTTTGGATTGCATCACTGAGTCTGGAAAGTTTTCTCAAAAATCCATCTTCACAAAGCATTTGCTTCAAATGCTTCAACTCTTGCATGCTAATTTCAACATTATTATTTATAATTCCACTTCAGCCTTATGTACTTCAGGGCATAAGCTATTTTCTACAGGCTCTTTATTATCAATTGAAAAAAGTAAACAAAAACATAATACCTGAAGAGCATAGTTTTTTGAGATTCTCTCCACCATATAAGGAACAGTAGTTTGAAAGATTTCTTTGAAAGTTAAAGGGTTCATCATTGTGAAGACACCAGCAAAATGCTCCAGAACTTCCTTCTCCTCTTTCATTCGGACTGTCTGACAGTTTGCTACGCGAACATACGTCTGCCCGTTGCCTGCTATTTGGACCTGTAGCCATTTAGAAAACATATATTGGTTACAGAATTTGAGTAACTTTTTCCCACTATTTTTAAAGTACCTTTTGAAAAAAACTAAAATTTTACAGGTTTCCCATGCAAGCCTCATACAATTAAAAGCTGGGCACAAGAGCCACCAGTGACAATAAAAATACTAAAATAGAGTGTTTCCAGCACAGATTTTTAAACCACTAAGTCAGAAGTGGGAAAAGACAACAGGAGGATGTAGCAGTGTATTTCCAAATCAAGTACATTTACATTTCATCGGTACTTTGCATCACTCCAGAAGATAAACATAGCCATGTGAATGCTCCAGATGATAGCTAAACCACCTCTGAATAAAAGATTTAATCCACTACGTGAAAGAAGTAATTTTAGTCTCTGCTGCCTGCATAAACACAGACTCTGTGTTCTTAACAGCTCTTCAGAAAATAATTTGTTCTTTGCAAGTGGTAAGTACTTTGAAATTCATAGAATTTCCCAATAGTTGTGGTCCTGCAATTAAAAACTTAATGAAAATATGCTACATGTTAAATTTGCCTTTTAGCTGACAAATAAATCCTTATTGGAAGATCTAACACATAGTAGCTGTGTAAATAGAAGTGCTATGCGGGCAGGTTACATACCTGATATATATCTAAAGCTTGCATTGCGTATTTTACCAGTTTTATATAGATTTGAGTCTCCTTAGGTTGCAGCTGCTTATTGGGAATGAATTGTGCTTCTGAAAGGAGATAAAGAATAAGACAGTAGTTAACCGTTAAAAATACTATTTGCTTTCACGCTAGAGAGTTTTAATCATAGAATTACAAAAGATAAAGGTAATTAAATATTATGCAGTTTTACCACCAGGAGCTTTGCATGATGTTATGCCCCACGTGATTGTCTTGACACCACAGACCAAAGTTTTTACTAAGCTTCGGCAATCTGTGACCTGGAACGTCTGTTTGTCTTCTTTTTCTTTCTCCCCTTGTTTTTCAAAGACAGGCACGGGTGCAGGGGCCACGGGAGTGGCGGGGGCAGGAGAGGGAACAGGGACGGGCGCTGCGTTGGCTGCCGTGGGGACTCCAGGTAATGCGGCGTCAGCAGCCCCGAGCTCGGACTGGGGCTTGCATTTCTTAAAAATCACAGAGAGCTGGTAGCGGGCGATGGTGTGAAATTTCAGAACAAAAACCTAAAGCACAGAGGAAAGGCAAAAGAAAGAGCAGGGAGGGGAAAGGAAAAAGAAAATAAGTTTTTTCTTCAAAAATCATTCCAAATTTAACAATACTAATACATTAAGTCAGCACACTGAGATCAGTAACATTTACAGCTAAGTATTTCCGAAGTCATTCAAAGGACAACAAACATTTTTAAGGATATCAACAAAGCAGTTTGTTTACTTTTTAAAAGTTCCAAAAGTAAAACTAGTAAAACCATCAACCAAAAATTGATTTCTCTACAATTCTACTAAACTTAAAATGAAAGGCTATTTGAATTCATTTTTTAAAATAAGACTTGATATTTCAGTCTATAAATATTTACTATGAAGCATAAAAAGCTCGAATTTTTCAGATGTATATCATGTATGTCAGACGTACAAAGAGACATATACGTTAGAGGTTTAAGTCTTAGTTATATGCAGCATATCAGATTTAGAAAGCAATAATCAATCCTGCAGAACTCTGGTCCCCAGCATCTCTGCCTCTTGGCTGATATTGAACAAGGGACACATTGCACAAGGTTTCAGTTTAAAATTTTCTGTTCTTCCCAGATTTTGACATCTAGATCTCCTTGGCTTGCTCAGGTACTTCCCCACTACCACCACAGCTCTGCATGCCTCTTCTTCCCCAGATGTATCCTCTCAGAATTCACATATTACAAATTTTAATTTGATAAACAAATGACCAAACAAGTGTGCTACATTACAGATTTGTTAGAAAACAGGAAAATAAAGTAGTTAATTTGGAAGACAAACCCTATTAGAAAGCTATTTCTGGTTGAGAAATGTGGAATAAGGCCCCATGACAATGCATAATATGCAGATTTTTCACTTGCACCGTTACTTGTATTCTGTATTTAGCATGAAAGCCATTCCTAAACCTCTGCTACCTCAAGGAAAAAAAAAGTTCATGGGCAATACTAAATACCATGGAGGTGACTCAAATGACTAGATCTCTCCCTGGTGCATCCAGAACCACGACAGTCTGTCAGTGACAGAGTGGAGTCAAAGACGGAGGGCATCCACTACATTCAGAATTCCCAGATCTCCCTTTCCAAAACCAGCAGCCAGGCGCCTTCCTTGCTTATCAGAAGAAATCCCTCAAAAATCCTCCATATAAAGAAAATCCTTAAAAAGGATCAGTAGGTCTTGAAAGCGCAGACATTTCACATTTTACAGACTGTACTGGGCTATGCCAAGCACCTGCAAGGTGACCCACTTTCAGGGTTTTAAGTGCCAGAAGCAACAGGTACCTCACAACAAACCAAGCACACCATAACCAGAAAGCATGAAAAAAAAACTCTTCAGTGGGAAGAAAGGAGATTACAACTAAAATTTAAAAGAACATTAAGAAGTAATAGCAACGGTTAAGCTACGCGCAGCATCACAAACATTCAGTTTCTTGCGCTGCAGAAGCCACTGAAGGAACAAGCCGAGTGGGCAAAGCACCTCCGCTGGACTTGAGACGCTAGCCCAGCTGCACTGCATTATACAGAGCCCTTCTCTGAAGGACTGAGGAAACGCAGAGTGTTTCTACATATTCTCATTTGTGAGGATAAGAGAAAGTAAAATGTGATTGATAACATACTATAAAGTAGGATACTCAATTTATTATCAAATGGTTTAAACGGATCAATACCTCCAGCATTCTCATAAGAATATCTCTACCGTTTCCATTTTCCTGTTCGCTTTTGGAGCGGATGCAGTCCACCAGGTTCAGCAGCAGCTTGCAGGACATGGTCTGGATGCTGCTGGGCAGGGACTCGTCGTCAATGTTCTTGGCAAACAACTGGACGGCGAGGGAGAGGTCATTGAGCGGTAGATGCTGCCGGACGTGGTGCACCAGGTCTGCCAGCGTGCTGTACGCCAGCGGCCTTCAGCAAGGACAAGAAAGGAAGACAACTCAGTGAGGACTATGAAAATCATTGTTAATCGGACTAAACCAATAATTACCACCTGGAGCTATTTCCAAGATTCTAAATCCAAATTTTCTTTTTTTCATATGTAAATCCAGAGTTCACAAGGCTTTTTCAATTACACAAGAGAATTATAACCTGTACAGTCTCACCGAAGACACAGTACTCCGTCCCACAACGCTGACATCACCTCCCTGGTCTTTCCTCCTTCTGAGAGCTGGTACATTTTAAACGTAATTTCTTTCCAAATATTGGGTTTAAGCATCCAGGAGAGCAAATACTTCTAAACCTAATACATGTTGTCAATAAGGTACATTTGATGCAAGAAGAAATAATTCTCCTAGTTCACATTAGTTATTTGGCCAGCAAAAGCACCTAAAAACTAGCAGACTACTGAAGACACAGAAACTAAGTATTCTCCCCATTTATTTTTTCAATTGCAAATGAGTAAGTGTTAAGGTACTTATTGACAAAATAGTTTAGGTTTCATTCAGATTTTCCACTGGACACAAGATTTGGGCAGTTTTGTGAAATATGGGGAAGACACTGAGTTGATTTCACTGTGCCCACTGTTTGGGTTGTGCTTTGCAATTCAAACAAACAAACTCATTTCCATTCACCTGTTTATTTCATTTTGCCCTACGCTCACACTACCATACTGCACCATCACAGTGTTAAACAACAACCACTCCCTACAGCAGCAGAAGCCTTTTCAATATTAGAATCTAATAAAATTAGTTATTTAAAGCAAAGATTTAGGGTAGTATACAGACATTGTTGTAAATATTAATAAACCTTGTAAGAAGCCAGCTCTGGCAGGCACTCAGATAGCTACTGCAAACTTTCTGTCATACCTCAGTGTCTCTCGGGCAGTGTATCCAGAGCCAATTAGTATAGATTCATCAAAGAGCTTGTCCATACATGGAATAAATTCTGTAATTAAAAAAAAAAAAAAGTGAAGAAACTCACTCAGGTTTTGTCCACTACCCAAACACTAAAGTTCAGACCTCCCTCCTCTATTGAGTTTTGTTGAAACTGGTCAATTTCAGAAGTCATTAAGGAGAGGCTGAGAAACGTAGAACAATTAAATTAATTTCTTCAGAAAAATAGCCAAAGAAACAGCTTTCCATGTGACCCCAATACTAAATTCTCTAAGTAGGAAACATGCTATTCTTTTGGTGAGCTCACAATAACTGTAAGACATTACACTGCCCCATAACTGCTGTTAGCAGAGGGAAAAGAAAGGGGACCCCAGAGTAAAGATGAAAAGACAGAAGTTAGTATTTCACAAAGTACACTCAACTCCAATTTTGCAATTCTGCCAAAACAGAACATATCCACCCAACCTAGTTAATTCAGGCAGACCAAAAGCAGCTTTCCTCTGCTAGAGGCAAACGCTAGGAGCTGAATCAAACATGGTATCAGGTCTTGACAGAACTACTTCCACTCAGGTCATCCGATTAGTATTTTAAAGCATCCACACAACTGTAGGCACAGTTACAAACCAACACCAATTTGTATCATCAAATAGTCATTACTTGGAACAACAGGTATCTGGAAAGCTAGAAAAACCACTTGTTGAGCATGCCATCTTAATCCTATGATTTTAATGTTTTTTTTAAGGAAAAAGAAAAAAGGCAAATCAAAAATCACAACCACTCCCAAAATAATCAGAAGTATGTAATAGTCCAAAACAAACAGTAAGCAATATGCCTCAAATACACCGAATATGCCTCAAACACACAGAAATTCTTGAAATCTTCCTGGTTTACAGATATGTTTTTAAAGAGTGCTACATACGGCTCCTCAAGTCTGTTGTCAAGATGTGCTTAGCAGCGATGAGCAGCTCCTTGCGGAGGTGTGCCGTTTCAGCTGGGCAATTGGAGAGCAACTGCAACATCCCCTTCACCATTTGCTGAGAGTATTTAGCCACTAATTCCTGTAACAAAAACCAACATGAATACAATTATTATGACTATTATTCTACTTTAGAGCTTTGCTTTACATTTGCAAAACAATATTCAATTAAAACTCGCTTGTTTCTCTTTAAGAGGTCTACTTGTAAAACTAAAATCCAACAACCATTCATAAATGCCTGGGGCTGGTGGAATGGCCCATTTCCAGGAGAACACTCCTGCCAGGACGTCCTAGCTCTGCCCTGTCTTCCCCTCTGCTCCTCTCCCACCCCTGGCACACTGCAGTCACACTGGTCACCGCCCTGCCGTTCAGCAACTAGAGATCTCTTGCACCAGCAGTAAGAAAGCAACAAAAACGCTACCTACCTGGTAGATTCTTATGATGTAAGCCAAAAAAGACAATGTTTTAATCTGAGCAGCAATAAAATCTGCATACAATTCCTTGTTATAAAGTTTGTGTTGCCTGAAATTAAATTGAACAGTGGTTACCATTTTGTTCCTCTGTTAATACCTTCATTCAGAAAATTCACAGAAGTTTTAAATTACATCATTTTGCTGTGAGGTTCTTGCTTCATAAGGGAATAAAATCCTCCAAAAGCCCATTTTCAACAAGCTCTGGCATTCAAATTCCCAGCACCTCATGCTCTCAGCAGAGCTGCACAGCGCTGGGGCAGCCGTACGTTTCAGCTCCCTACAGAAAGCCAGGCCGATTCAGCAGCAGCAAACGCTGAGCTCCCTTCCCCTAACAATTTTTTTTCACCCAAACTACACCTTGGAAGAGCAAAAGTGTATCACTGGTGGTATGGTAAAGATGAAAAGACAGCAAGTGTCCTAGCTAACGTGGGCTCCATCACATATATCTGTGGCAATGCAGATTTCTGTCAAACTCTACTTAAAAAATGCATTATCAAATAATAAATGGGGTTCTACTGCACCACTATGGATTTTATCAGTGACACACAATGGAAGTGTTCAGATTTGCCAATTACTTCACCTACAAAACTTTGATAATTTTAAGTCAAATAATCATTGCTACTTTTGAGATTAAGAGCAGTAAGACTAGGAGCAAAAATCACAGCGGAGAAGATAAAAATATTTTGGGCAATACTGAATGGCAGCTTTAAGTAATCTATCCCAAACATCATCAAAATATTGTTAAAATGTTCTTACCTTGCTTGAGCAGAAACCTGTATTATAATAGTGTTCATGATCAAGGGCACAAATTCAGCTACTACATTATGAATGTTCAGTTTGTAGAGCTTAAAAAAAATAAATAAAGTATTGTTAGAGAAATTTGTGACACTTGCAGTCAGCGTGTGTGAGAGCTCATCAGAAATCCAGAAATCTCAGCAGCTTATTTTTAGACCGTATTTTAATCCTAAAAATACATTACATTACTTTTTACTAATATGTTAGCCAGCAGAAGTTACACAAGCCATTCAGTAATAAAAAGTATTTCCATGCAAAACACTGGAGTATACTAACCTGATACATGAGAACAACAATAATAGGGAGCTCAGCCAAGACCTTCAGAGATAAAGATCCTCTGGGAATTATAGAATGCTGAAAAAAAGAATACAGGCTTTATAAACAAATCAATTATTAATTCAAAAAAGCATCTGAAATACATTTTTAAAGAAACTGCTCATTTTAACAGCACTATATTTAGCGATAAGAACATTTAAAGAGCACAAAACCATTTGGTATTATATTAAACTCCTGTAATTACAGCTGCACAGAAAGTACCTGAGAAGTTTCAATCACCTTTTACAAATAAATCTTGATAAGAAAGACAAGCGAAAAAGAAAGCCTATGGCCTTTGCCTGCCCTTCTGCATGGGGTACTGTGACACAACACTCACTGTTCTCGTCTCACTGTCCTCTCGCTCGGGGTTCACCTTCACCACAATAGTTGTAATCATGCCAACCATTTCGGGGGTCGGAACAGTGTTCTCCGGAATCACTTGAGGGTTCTCAAAATACCGATTCTACAAGCAAAGAGCAGAAGAAAGACATAATAATGCTAGTAATAGTCAAAAGGCCATTTATCTCATTAGAATTCCTCGGTATCATCTTTCCTCACAAGTTATTACAGCCGGGTTTTCGCTGCAGTCTCCACCAGGAACACATGCGTGTCCTGCAGTTTTCACTCCCCTACAGCAAGAAGCTGAGAAGTGTCCTCAGCCAGGAGGTGCTGGTTACAGAATCCAAAGAGGCACTCTGCCTCAGGGAGGGAGAACAGGACACGGCCCCCCCCAGAGATGACGGGCACTGAAGAGCTCTCTGCTGGGAATGACATCCAGCACCTCACCCTTCCCTCGACAAACCCACACGGACACCTCTGCCATGGACTGACCAGACACGTGCCTCTGCTTTCTCATAATACTGTGCTAGAAACAGAAGGGGTTCTCATTCAGTCTAAATTTCTCCATGTTTAGACGTGGTTTTGTTAAATATTGTTATTAAAACAGTATTTACTTTGTATCACTAGATACAAAAGTAATTATGTTAATCTCTTTTAAAAATTAAATTAAGAAATAAAAACTAGTTTTCTGACTACAGCAAGGGCAATAAGAAAGCTTACCACAACTTTTGGAAGTTCCTTGTATATCTGTTTCACAAAGTCCAAAAAATGATGGATCTAGGAAGGAAGAAGTCAGTTTACCATAAGGAAAAAAAAAAATTACAATTTTAGAATCTCTGTATTAACAGTACAACTACAAAAAAATCTTTAGTCACCACTAGAGTATATTTTTTTATGAGAACCTGAAAGCATTCTCCTATTGCCTGCTGTTGTGCCAGTATTAACTCGAATTGCACTTGGCAAGAATCCGATTTACCTATCACCTCAACATAGTTGCAATACAAAATTATTAGAAATAATTACTGTAAACCTAGTCCCAGGGGAAAACCAAGGAAAGAAAGCAACAGAATAAAAAAGCAAACTTTCAAATACACCTCCATGAGTCACAGGAGAGAAGCCAGGGTAGCATGGGGCGGGGACTGGCGGGGGGGACATGACACAATCATAATACTCTTTTTCCAGGATTCTCCCTTTCACAAACTAAAAAGACACCAATTCTCTTCCCTTCTGTGGGCATTTTATTCCCCAGTTTAACCATATTGCCCATAAGCACTCAAAGCAAAGCCAACCAGGCTGTAGCAGTTTGTTCCTTCTCAGAGTTGCCAGCACTATGCAAACCTCTTAAAAATTACTTTAAGGTAAAAAAATAATAATAAATATATGGTTACCACAACAGGTCAGTCATCATAAAAGGACATCAGGAAACAGCAAACAAAGAAACAAAGCAATTGAACAAAGTAACAACTAGGAAGAGGCTGGCAGCAAGTTGTATGTACTGTACAAGAGCTATGATCTACCTCTTGCGTGATTGCTGGCCGGAACTGTTTGTGCAACTCAATAATTATTCTTAAGCAAATCAGGACATTTTCTTCATTCTCTGTCTGAAAAAAAAAAAAAAAAAAGAGAATCTTTAGTGAGCCTACTGCTGCATTCCTCAACTGCTCCCCAAGGACTCCAAAACTGTAACGTTACACTCATCTCAGCAACCTGCAAGTGCCCCTTTAACTGGAATTTGGCATGAGGAAGATGCCTTTCCTGTGATAGAACCTCACCCTGCAGCCCTAGGGTATGGCTAACATTAAATTCACCCCCACCAGAACAAAAACCACAACTTTCAGCCACTCTGTACCCTCAGACCTGTTTCTAACACCCCACAGCCAGAGACACCTCTGCACAGAGCAGGTTATTTTCCGTGATCTTCCAATGACAGTGTTTCCAACCCCAAGTAAGAAACAAAATAAAGTCCCTAGAATCAAGTGTCTGCACTTATACATGCCAGAAAAGTGTTTGTGAAAGGAATCCTGTCCATGAGGAGAACAGTTCCTTGCATTTGTAAAATCCAAGTTTCTAAACTTGGCAGGAGAAACCTGTAGAAATTAAGACCTCACACTGGTGAAGCCCTCCCCTTCTGCTCCAGAAACACAACTATGGAAATCCTACCCCCAGCAATATTTAGACATGAGGAAAGAAGAGAAAAATCTTTCTGAAAACTGGAAACAGCCAGAAGAGAAAAATAAAAACAAAATACCTCTAGAAACCTAAACATCACAGACAGGATATTTTTGGTATGAAGACGAAGATGTTCATTTGTTGGTATTCTGTGAATTATTTCAAGCACCAGCTTTCGGAGTTGCTGTAAAAAAAGAAGAAAAGAAAAATTAAAGATACGATAGAACTTTTTTAAAAGCCCACAAAAAACAATTGGTTGCAACACCTTTTCAGATTAATACTTCTGCATGCTTGAAAAAAAAAAAAAAAGCCATTTTAGTTCATATAGGCATATGTGTATATACAAACATATAATGCTTTCTACTACCCACGTATGGGAATAAGACAAAGTTAACAAATTCACAGCTGAAAAATGCAAGTTATCAGACTTCTAAGGAGCTCAATTTTAAGTGTTTAATGACATAGATTTAATGACCTCTGCCTTTCATTCCACAGTAAAGTCAGTAATTTGTAACGTGTCGCATTTCAGTGAGAAAGCCAATTCTGCTACATCTAGTTTGCCTTATGTTTCACAGAATCCCAGAATGGCAAATTTTATAAGTAACTTATTTAGAAACTGGACTTTTCCAATTTCACTCCAAATGACAGATGTCTTTTTAACAACCCAGCCTATACATAAACCAGCTCACTGGGTTAACCGAGTCCTGCCCTGAGCGAGCTCCCCACTGCTCACCTGCGCCGGCTTCTCCTGCAGGAACTGAACTTCTCCATCCTGCAGAAAGGTCAGAAACCTGGGGATGATGTGTTCCAGGAACGTAGAGTACTGAGGGGACGATGTCACATTCTAATTAAGAAAAAAAAAACAAAAACACAAAACCACACATCAAAAAGTGAGTAGAGGGGTGTAATAGACATTACGCAGATGAAGTGACGTTCAGGGCCACCATTGAACGTTTTCAGTGACTTTTTACTGGATTCAGCGGTTGCACATCTGCTGACCCTACAGAGCACTGCTACTGAAAGGAACAACATGAATACAAATTAAGCTCTTTCCTCCAATCCCAATGGACTCCAATTTTTTTTTTTCCTATTTTAACACTGTTGCCTCACATAGAGATAAAACTGGCATCACATACAGCTATTTTAAATGGGGAAAAAACACCCCAAAACCTCTGTGGATGTTCTTGAACAAGGAATACTGAAAAGCACGCTCACGTTTCACTGCTCTAGGATTCCCAAGACTTTTCAGCCACTGATAAATTGAGACTTCAGTTATTTCTGCAAATGTGTACATGCATGCACCTCCCAAACTGAGCATTACTTTCCACCATGAAAATGACCTCAGGCCACTGTCCCCAGTTACGCCAGCAGCAGTGCTAGGGCAGCACGGCTCCTGCATCTGCCTGAAAAACAAATCTAATTTGGCCATGGTGAGGTGTATTTGGAAACTGCTGCAGTTCACACAGGTGCTGTCAGGCAGCTCTCTGAAATGTATGTTACACAGAAGGTACACAAAAGAATTCAGCATTCTTTTGAAAAATCTAGATAGAAATTTCAGGGGTTTTTTCAAATTATTCATTGAATCAAATAAAAGTTTTATAAAGCCACCTCCTTTTCTAGATTTCCACTACCATTCTCTACTTCGAGGTAAGATTTCGTAACACACAACTATAAATCGTATGACTCTAGGCACTGCACAAAGTTGTTTTATCCCAGGTTTTGCCTGGGATAGAGTTAACTGGGGCTGTGTTTGGGTTTGCGCTGAACCCAGTGTTGATGACACCGGGGTGGTGTCAGGACTGCTGAGCAGTGACTGCACACTGCGGAGGGCTGGGGGCCCAAGGAGCTGGGAGGGGACACAGCCAGGAGAGCTGACCCCAATGACCAAAGGGACACTCCAGATCATATGACATCAGCAATAAAAAGCTGGGGGAAGAAGAAGGAAAGGGGAGGGGTATATAAATTGGAGAGATACAGATTTGATGGGTGGACTGTTTGGTGGATGAGGAATTGGTTGGGTGGTCACATCCAGAGGGTAGTGGTCAATGGCCCAATGTCTAGATGGAGATCAGTGACAAGTGGCATCCCTCAGGGGTCTGTACTGGGACCAGAACTGTTCAGTACCTTCATCAAGACATGGGACAGCGGGATCAAGTGCACCCTCAGCATGTTTGCTGATGCCACCAAGCTGTGTGGGGCAGTTGACACACCTGAGGATCCAGAGGGACCAGGCCAGCCTGGAGAACTGGGCCCGGGTGAACCTCATGAGGTTCAACAAGGCCAAGTACAGGGTCCTGCTCCTGGGTCAGAGCAACCCCCAGTCCCAGCCCAGGCTGGGGATGGAGAGCAGCCCTGCTGAGAAGGGCTTGGGGTGCTGGGGGGGAAAAAGCTGGCCATGGGCCAACAACGTGCCCTGACAGCCCAGAAAGATCCCCCATGTCCTTATGAGAAAGGCAGAGACACACTTTTTAGGAGGGCCTATTGCAATAGGACAAGGTATAATGACTTTAAACTAAAAGAGAGCAGATTTAGACTAGACAGAAGAAGAAATTGTTTACACTGAGGGTGGTGAGACCATGGCCTGGATTGCCTAGAGAGATGGTGGATGCCCCATCCCTGGAAGCATTCCAGGTCAGGCTGCACAGGGGTCTAAGCAAACTGTCTAGTGAAGATGTCCATGCCCATGGCAGGGGGGTTGGACTGGATGGCCTTTAAAGCTCCCTTTCAACCCAAACCATTCTGTGATTCTATATTCTGACTTACAGCCTGTCTTCACAAGTAACCGTCACGCATCATGGAGCCCTGCTTTCACAGCTGAACACCCGCCTGCCTCTCGGCCCAAAGTTTTCTCATGTTGACCCTTCCAATTCAGTTTCCTGCGAGGGTGGTGGGACCCTGGCCCAGGCTGCCCAGAGAAGCTGTGGCTGCCCCATCC
>JAOXJM010000071.1:759379-773671 GCA_026413425.1 Tringa solitaria | reverse complement strand
ACCTCCAGGGATGGGGCCTCAACCACCTCCCTGGGCAGCCCATTCCAATGTCTGAAGATGAGACCAGGCGAAACGCTCCGGGTGCCAGGAAAGGGAGGCGAGGGCAAGCCTGGCCCGCTTGGCGAGAAGGGAGCCCGTTGGGCACCGTGGGAAAATTAAACTAAGGCTCAGGATAAGGAAATCAAAATAAATAGGAAAAAAAAATAGAAATAAATAATTAAAAAAATAGGAATAAAAAGGAAAAAATAATAAATCTAAACCAAATCACTACGGATGGGAAGAGGAGGGGAGGGGAAGGCAGTTTGGAGGCAGGGAAGGAGCAGGGGAAGGCCAGCTTGTGGGTGAGCCATCCCTTCGGGGTGCAGGGGCAGCATCCAGGAATGGGCTTGGAGACACCCCCCCCCCCGGCTCTGCCCGTGGGGTGAGAAGAGGGGGTGCCGTTGGGGGCACTCACTGGATAGTTTTCTGGATTTCGAAGAGCCCTTGGATGACTTTTTGGGCTTCTTTATCCGCTGGTATTTCAGAGCTTCGAGCCTCTCAGGTGCAGCAGCGTCCCCGGGCGGAGATGGACGTTTTCTGGGGAGGGGAGAAAAGCAGACAGGCGGCGTCAGCGGCTCTTGGCCACGCTCGAGGCCTCCGGACGTCCCCGGCGGGGGGGGATCGGATGGACCCCAGCCAGCTCTGCCGTAGGAAAAGGAAAAGGTGAGAAACCCGGGGGGGAAGGGGTGGGGTGGGGTGAGGGAGCGGGGTGTCCCCGCTGTCCCCCTGCGTCTCCTTCGCATTGCCGAGCGGGGTCCCACCGGCAACCGTCCAACGTTGGGTCCCCCCTAGACCCCCCCCCTCCCAAGAGAGAGCTGCTGCCGGCACCCCCAGCTCGCCTGCCTGCCATGCCAGACAAAAAAAAAGGATGGGGCAGATCCTATGTCCGATAAGGCATTTCTGGGAAGTGGTGGGAAACCCCTCGGGATGGAAAAAGAGAGAGAGAGAGATAAAGAGAGAGAGGAAGAGACAGGCAGGAGCACCACGGCAGCACGTCGAGACGGGCACCACGAGCCACCCCGGGCGGACAACACCGGCGCCACAAAGGGCAGGGAGGCAGGATCCTGCCCGGCCCCGCTCCCACGGCCAAAAAATAACAGCAACCAGGAGCCCACACGACAGACAGGGACATAGAGGGCACACGGCGACACGGCCGGGAGCGGTACCTCCTTCCCGGGTCCCTTCTATAAGCGACAACAGAAACGCAGCAGGACGGGAGCATCTTAACGCTGGGAGCTGGGTTTGCTTGCCCTGCCGGGACAGGACATGGGAACGAAAACACTGACAAGGTTTTCTTGCAAGGGATAATTAGGGGGATTTGCAAAGGGGTGTTTCCAGCAGTTGTAAGCGGGAGCTTTCCAGCCTTAACCCCCCCAAGAAACTCTTCTACAGAAACCAGCGCAAGGTTAAGTGGTGCCCCCTTTGCAAAGAGGGTTTTTTTGGGCTCTATTTTCTTCCCTGTACCTGTTTTGCCCATCCAAGGATGGGACAGGACGATTGCTGGGGAGAGCAGGGCAGCGGAGGAAAACCTTCTCCTTAGGAGAGCGGTCGGTCCAGCTCCCATCTCTTACCACACCACAGCATCCCTCCCTCTTGCTGCTTTCCCACTTCCTTCCCCCTCTCCATTTTACTTTCACGTCCCTCCAAGCTGCACCAACCCCTCACGCTGCAGAAGGAGAGGTCTGAGTCAAGGCAGCAGAGGCCACAGGTAATGACCTGGGATCAGCAACCTGCCCAGGGGGTGGCCCAGAGGTGACAGGGGAAGCATCCACCAAGCGCCTTTCATCGCAATAAAGCCAACGCTCGAAGCCAGGCTCTGGAGAGAAAAGCCTGGAGATTTGAAAACTCTAACGAGCCTGTCCTGCCCTTCAAAGGAGGAGGTGACATTCTTCTGGCTCTCACAACTCGGTCACCAGAGGTCAGAGGCCAAACCTGTTCACAACAGCCACGTAGAGGACAGTGCTGATGGCAGCTCCTGCGTCTTCAGGCATCCGTGACCGGGGACAGGGATCAGAGAACCCCGCAAGCCACCAAGCAGCAGGACAGGCGAGTAGAAGAGTCACCTCAACTGACTGCAAGGAGGCAGCATCAGTGCATCCCGACTCCTTTTTGTTTTGGCACCAAAAAGCCATGGGCTGAATTTATCCACTTTGGTAGACCTTGACCTGGCCTGTCAGGAAGGTGTGACCCATCCGGTGCCGCCAAAACGCTGCCGGTGCTGGTGGGAATGGGCAAGGACATGGGACCCACCGCACCCAGGCTGTGGTACAGGAGTCCACCTGCAGTGAGTTTGGAGCTTCTCCTCTCCCTTGGGTTTCAAGTGGAGCCTCTCCAGCACTGGAGACACCCCTGCGAGTCCCCACGTGTGCCACCACTGCGGAGACCACGGCGTGACAGCAAGGCTTTACATCTGAGATCCCACGCCGCTGCCAGAGCGGTGATACTTCAGCTGGAGTGGCACAGGGAAAGAGCTCCCAAGGGATTTTATTTTTTTTCCCCTCCTTGGGGAGCAGAAGGGGTTGTTTTGGAAGACATGTGTGATTGCAAAGCTTCTCAGTTCTGCCAGCAGCGTCGGAGCACACCAAGAGAAGCGCAGTGTGAATCGATGAAGCAGCTGGGGCACAGCAGATGCAACAGAAACCCGAATACTCGATATAAAAAAAAGCCCCTTTTCATGTTTCCCATCGTGACAGGGACATCAAGGCGTGGATGCTCCTGGAGAGCCTCTGTTCCATCTCCCAGCAGAGAACCACACGAGTTGAAGATGAAGCACCTCATTAGCAAAGCTGGTAGTCCTGCTGGCTGGATCCAAAGTGAGAGCTCTCCCTCATAGGAAAGATGACATTTACAAGCCCGTGGAGCTTCGGTGCTTAAACACCTTCTTCCCAAATGCTTGTCGTGAGAGACGCTGTGAGCTGTGGCTCCAAGCTCTGTTGGGACACTGCCCACTGAGCTGCACCAACGCCCTGTAAGCCCACAGTGACCCACAGGGCCAAGAGTGTGGCACTTCCATGCAGCAATTCCCGCTTTTCCCATTTATATCCGCCATTCTGTGATTCGCACAATAATTTCCATTCATGCAGGTACTTGGCTAACAGTGACCTCAACTGCTCCAAGCCCCAGTCCATCTCCCACAGAGCTCACGTCTGCCAAGCCCTGGATGCCAGCAAGCTCAGCCATCCTGCCTTCTACCTCCTGTCCCCACCACTCAAGACAACTCTGCTGATACCACTAAAGCTCAACGTGGAGAGCTTTCCATTCTTTTTTTTTTCCTTTCTAAGAAGATGCTACTGTGTCACGTTGACAAAATTAGACAGATTTACGCAAGGGATTATGAGGAAATTGCCTGAGGCTCATTTCCACTAGTTCTCCGTAATTGGACTTGTATTTATACACACAAACATAAACAGCCAGCACACTCAACCCATGTGTCACCATAAATACCGTCTGACCTCTGGCAAGGAAGAGATACAGAGGAGGACGAAACGATGCTACTCACCAGCCAAATTTTATCTGCTCTACCCACCCTTGATTACTTCAGAGGACTCCAGTTCTTTCAAATTAATTTTCATTTTGAGCTCAGCTAAAAGCCTCTTCCTGCCCCCAGAGATCGCATTTTGGGCAGCTGCCCATGCACAAGGGATGTCTTCAACACCAACAGATGAGAGGTTCAGGGAGGCAGGTGAACTTGTTCTAGAGACTTCCGTGTAGAGCCAAGCAAAGGAGCTTCAAGAAGCACACGTGAATTCCTGCCGCAAGCCTTCTGCGAGACACCACAAACACCCAGAGCAGCAATTTTCCTCAAGTCTTCAAAGGACAATCCTTCTGAACGAGCAAAGGTCTGAACTGCATGGACTGGATAGGCCACAAAGGTACTGAGGGACCTCAGAGAGCCCCAGGGCAGGAGGAGGTAGCTAGGGGAGAAGAGCTGCCCAACCCAACACACATCTCAGCTGTTCTTCTTCAAAAGTCCTTCCACATACAAAGCAAAGATGCAAGGGAAAAGGCCCTTGAAAGCACCACTAACCTCTTTCCACCCAAAAGGGGGAACTCATATAAAGGAAGGGTCAAGAGATTCAAGGGCACAACACACATATTTCACCTCGTGGAGGTCTCAACACATGCTCCCTGCCGCCTCCTCTCCTTGAGTTCAAGACATTGAGATCCAGGAATAGGGTTGGACATGTTAGAGCATCCACTTGGACCAGTCAGAGCATCCTCTTGGACCAGAGCCCACCGTGTCTCAGCCACCGCGTCCTTCAACCCTTCATCCTCCTCAGCCGAAGAGATCAATTCTCCTACACAAGGCTCCATCTCAAGCTCAAGTCCTGCGTGATCCCATGAGATGTCCCGCAAGCTGGAATTCCCCCTCTGCCTCCATCCTGGGATGCCATCCTGCATCGCTTGAGATCCTTCAGCACGGGAGGTGCCAGAGAAACATCGCGGTGTTGGCCCCTTGCCCCGGTGCTGCTGGTGCTGCTGGGCACCCCCGCCCCGGCGGCAGGTAAGGAGGCGCCGCCGGGCGAGGGGGGCGGCGGGGCGAGGGGACACGCCGGGGCGGGGGGGGGAAGTGGCCCTGCCCGGGGTAGCTAGCCACGACACGGGATGCGGCGGGCAGCCGGTCGCCACCCCGGGATTCACTGCCAGGCGCTGGGAGCCGGTGCCCGCGGCGGAGCCGGGGAGTCTCAGGCTTTGCGGTTCTGACCCCAAAACTTGGGGTCGGCTCCCCCAGCGCAGGGCCCGCGTCTGGGCAACCATTCCTCTTGCTGGGGTGGCCTCCCCGCGCTGCACTCTGCAGCAGAGGCCGGAGAGGCAGCAGAAATCCCTGGACTGGGTGAAACGCCTGGCTCCACGGGCGGCTCGCTGGGTGACCTTGGGTTAGCCACTTCATCTCCAACTGCGGCGCCTGTTGGGCTTCAGCACGGCCCTGGTTTGTGCAGCGCCCTGATAACCTCCAAGGAGAAGTGAGAGATAAGCGTAAGGTAGTTGGCTGTTTTTTTCCCAAGTTCTGCTAAAGCAAAGCCTGAATCTTCTAGAGACTGGAAACTTCTCTGTGCCAGAGTTCCTCAAATCACAAACATTTCTCTGTTAACTCAATCTGAGCTCGGGGCCGTTCCTTGTCTTGTGAAACGGGAACAATGGAGTTCCTTCACAGATAGTGATGTTACAGTTATTTCTCACAGTCCGTTTGCATCCAGATCTGCTCATCACCTGCAATCTGTGCAATGAAACTTCTGGGAATTTATTCTATGGAATAAAGCCCTTCTCAGCAGGGCTGCTCTCCATCCCTCCATCCCAGCCTCTGCTGGCCCAGGGGCAGGACCCTGCACTTGACTTTATTGAACCTCATGAGGTTCACCAGGGCCCACCTCTCCAGGCTGTCCAGGTCCCTCTGGATGGCAACTGATCTGCCACTGGGGCACGGTACAAGTCTCATTTACATTGGGATTTTTGGTTCTTTGCTGGCAAGAGAAGTCAGTGGTGGACCATAGAGAAGAAGCAGCTGGTACTGAGGGCTTTTCTTCAGTCAGGAGAAAGGGGGGAGAGACTTGTGCATCAAGAGAGCTGATAAAGGAATCTGTTGGATGAAATCTTACCCGAGTTTGAAAGTTCATTTTTTTAGGACAGAGATTAGAGCTGAGCTTGACTTTCTTCCAGTAGCTGGAGTTTAGGGACCATGTTAGATCATTAGTGACACTGAACCTACAGCCAGTGCCCAGCTCTGCCTGTAAAACCTCATCGAAGTTTCTGTGATGTTGTGGTCTGAAGCTCCCTTCTACTGTTAACGTTTCTAGGACCCGGTCTAACACGTTGTTTAGTGCTACTTGTTTGAACTCCTGTATACACGCAACAGGATTCTGTTCCAGGTTTTTAAATGGGGAAAAAAAAAAAGGTGGTAAAGTTTTGGTTGGGATGAGTGTCTTTGTGAGTCACATAACTACAGCTAGTTAAAATGAGTAAATAATTTTTAAAAAAATGCCATATAACAAGTTTTGGTTGTTTTTTTCTTCTTCTTTCCACAGAGGAGTATGATCTGGAAATAACCAACAATGGCCCCATCACAACAGGAGCTCAAGCTACTGTTCACGCCAGTCTAAGAACGAAGAATCACAGCGTCACATCAAACTGGTATCACTTTAACTGGATTTATGCTCCTCTGATTCTGATCGAGAAATCCGAGCAGCAGTTTAGCTCCGTGATCAATGTGACCAGTGACTTTCCTGGGACTTTTCCTGTATCTGTCTGGGTGACTCACAGAAACTGTTGGTTGTGTCGGCCGGTTGCTAGAAATGTCACCGTGCTTCAGATCACAGGTAAAATGGCTTTACAGCTAATTTGAGTTAATTTCTATCAGAATGCCTTTGCTGGCATCAGAACAACGAAAGCCAGGTGTAAATACAGAGTTTGGTTTGTGTACCCTGAGGGTGGGCTGGGACAGGCGCGCAGAGGGAGTGGGAGCTGCCGCCTGTCCCTGCCTCCGAGCTTGGGGAAACTGCGCCACAAGCCAGGGACCTCAGCAGCTGCAGCTCACACATCAGCGCTGCTCAGTGGCCTCCAGATGCCCAAAACAACAACAGCGCTTCCCATCCCCATCCCCAGCACTTCTAGTTGAAGTCTAGGGTGAGCAGGAGCAGTGACAATTCACTGGCAAAGTCCTGGGCCACCAGCACAACAGAGCCATCACGCTTCCTTTTAGAGCTCTGACTGAGCGTCCTGAAATTGGACATGAAGTGATAGCTGCATTTCCAAACATTGCTAAGAGCAATTTCAGCTTACTGGGAATATTCATAACCATAAACATGCATTTTTTGGCAAACTGACCGATGGTGCGGTGTGGTTAACCAAGTCTCCAACACAGGGACTGACATGTCACCCGACAGCTTCCCACACTCCCTTCTTTCAGAGACTCGTAACCACATCCCTCCCACTGTGTAACCCTAAGTAAGTAATTCAGTCTCTCTGCCTCACTAACACATGCAACAACACTGAGTAATCGATATAAAATACACTTAACCACTAGGACAAAGCAAGACTTATGCAGTACCTTTTAAATAATGTTTTGATTCTCACACAGAGCATGCCATGAAAGTGACGGGTGTTGTCATTCTTTCCCTACCATGTTATTCTGCAGAATTTATCACAGGGAATCTTACCATTGCCCAGATAGAAGACAGCAGATTGATCACCCATGATTCTAGTTCCTCCACCGGTGCCGTGACCCGGATTTCTTTCTGTCTTCATGACCCAAGCCATTATTTCAAGTCAGCATCATTTGTCTACAACTGGGATTTTGGAGACGGGTAGGTGTGGTTACGTTGTTTGCTTCAAGGAGTATTCAGGATGGCTCCGATTCAGATGCTCATCTACAGAAAAATCCTGAATAAATCACAGGACACCTTGTCAGTTGGTACAGTCTGAGCATGTCAAACCAGGTGAATTATGAGAACTTTGGCACAGAAGTCACTGCACACTCACAGAAAGGTGGTGTTTTAGAGGCCTAAATTTCTTACAGTACCCCTAAGCGTACCCCTATATGCTGTATTAATGTGTGTGCAATGAGCTGAGCTGAACTGAACAAACTGGAAGAAGTGGCTTATTGTAAATTGTTAGTTTAAAACATCATTGCACCTGCAGATCTCCATGAGCAGGTTGTTGCTGAATATGTGAATAATTTGTGCGCTGAGGGACAACGGAAGCAGCACACTCTCTTGTGGCTGGGCAGTGAGTACCCACTACTGTCACCAGCTACCCAAAAATCCATCACCACTTCAGTGAGAAACTTCTGAAAGTGGGTAGGTGTCTCAAATAATGAGATGGACGTGAACACACAGCTAATGCTTACCTAATAACAACATGGGGAGGGGGGGGAACCCCAACAAAGCTCATAACAGTCAGAAATAAAACTTTGCATCCTATCTAGCCCTTAAGCCACTCTGCAGTAGGGAAGAAAAAAGAGAGTCAGTTATTTTTCTTCTGTGAGCACAAATTTATGTCCAACACGAATAAGTGTGTGTAAATAGAAATGTAAGCTTTGGTCTTTGAATACTGAGTTCTTTCTTTTCTTTTTTCTTTTCCTTTCCCTTTCTTTTCCCTTTCCTTTTTCCTCCCTTCCCTCCCCTTACTGCTTGACTTAGGTTATAGCCCACACCTGCTATAAATTCTGTTAATTATTCCAGCATTATCTTTCGTTTCTTTGATTAAAAATGCATACCTATACTCTGGGTCTTTTACTGATTGTACTTTTATTGGTAATGCCACAGATATTAATCCTCGTTGATATGGGCATTAAGCAGAGTTAGAATCACAGCCAGCTGCAGCAAGCGCTGTCTATAAAGACAATGTATTTGAGCTTGCTCCTTTTAAAATCAGAAATATGCAAGTACTTGGTAAAAGGCAATTTTGATTCTAAATCTTTTCCTATTACACACAGGGTTTATCAGATTACCAAGGAACCCTTTGTCTACTACAACTGCTCTGCCATGGGGAAGCGCACAGTGCACCTCAAAGTCGTAGCTGAATGGGAGCAAACTGGAAGCATCATACACGAAAGAGAAACGGTGCAGAAAACTGGGGATTTTACCACTGCCCTGGAGCTGCTGGGTAAGTATAAAACATTTTGCATCCTCAAACCAGAACTTGCTATATATGTACAGATACAACCTCGCTTTAATGTGATAACATGATAATACAACTTCAGCATTACGAAGAGTTCTAGCGCAGAAAAATTGGGGGGAATATATAAAATCTTCTGTTTCTTTTTCATTTACCAAAAGTTTCACTGTTCTTTGTAAAACTCTCACATACAATTAAAACTTAAAATAAAATGTTTACCGTAAATTTTGAAGAATTTGTTTGTTTAATTTATGCTGGCAATCCCTAAAAAATAAGCATTAGGAAAGTCTTATTGATTTGATCAGCTTCCAGAGTAAATAAACACTTAAGTAAATATGTAAAGGATTAATAAAATAGTTGATAATATACTAAAAAAAAATCACAAAACATTCAGAAAGCTTACGACAACCCTACCAGTAGGATTCCTTTTTGGGTGGAAGGCAAGTGTTATTATTTGTGTGAGTGATGGAATTAAAATCTGCAAACTCTATGAAAACAAAGCTTCACTGGAAAACCAGTTCATTTCAAGATTATATGTGGAGCGTGACACGCTTTATTTCTTCCCCTCAGATGCTGTTAAAAGTATTAACATAGTGGGCTCCAGAGAGACCCACGTAATGGAAAACTTGAGTTTATCTCTTCATATCAATGGCACGTAAGTAGCAATTCAGGGAGTGGGTGGCACGTTGGCAGGAGGGGAGCTGGAGATGGCACGCAAGTAAATACAAACAGCCACACCTGAGATCCCCAAAAGCAGGCTGGGCTGTAGGATGGACAGTGTTTGCCAGTCTGGCCTCCTGGCCACAGGACCCGGCCTGATGCAGGATGAGCTTATGGTTCAAAAGCAATGACAAAGGCCTGAGAGACGGGTTATCAAAAACAAAGCTAGAAAATGAGCTAAACACAGAAACACGCCGCTTTCTGTAGCGGGGAGTGTCTTAAAGAGATAAGGAACAAAATACTAGTAAGCCAGGGTAAAGAAAAGCTCTGTTTGTTTTCAGAATCAAAGTCCATAGCAGGTAAGGTGAATCCAAGCAGAATAAGCTGGAACAAGGCTCTGAAAATGCAAATAAAAGTCATCAACTAGACGTGGGGAGAAGACAGATGGCCATAAAGTGGAGAGCACCTAGATCACCTGACAGCAAATAAACCCCTTTTGTGATTGTAAGGGAGTACTGGGAGCCTTGCGATTGATGTACCTTTCCCAGCTCTGGGCCCGACGTACAGAGCTCATCTTACATTCTGTCCAGTTTGGGTTGGTGGGGTTTTTTAATCAGCAAAGCCTTGGATGTGCTTCAGTAGCACAGGCAGTGATCTCTTCTGTGTGAGAAGAACAAAGAAAAAACAACCTTTCCTCCCTTGGAAGTGCAGGAAAAAAGATTCCTTTTTTCTTTACTGGAGAAGGACTGAGGGGTTCTCTGCAGAGGGTGGCCTTCCCACGCCCCGCGCAGGTATCGCAGCTGAAAGCCTTGCTTTTAGAGAAGCATCACAAGGAACTTTTTGAACTGACAAATACTATAAACTAAACAATTCTGCAGTTAATCCGTTCCCAATTTGTATTTAGATTAATTTAATTATTTACCGGATTACTATGCTACTTTAACGGAGCGATTCATCAACTCTTGGCTGAAAGTTTTGCGAGGTTTTCACCCAATGTGGTTTCTCTCCCGGTGCCGCTGTGGCCGCAGCCCGCCGCTGGCCCTCTGCTGGCTCATCAGGTCCCGCTGCGTCCCGCTGGAGGGTGAGGAATGCCAGCTGGTGCCCATCAACGGCTCCTGCTACACCCTGCGCCACAGCTTCAGCGCGGCGGGACGGTACTGCCTCAGCCTGCGGGTGCAGAGCGGTGCCACCACCCTGCAGACCTACCGGCACATCCAGGTGTGGCCACCAGGTGAGGGGCAGCCACAGTCAGGAGCCTGCAGGTGGGCTTTCTGGAAGCTCTGTAGATCCCTAAAAGCGTAGGAAGCAGGAGGAGCGAGGAGAGGCCACAGCGTGCCTCTGGAATTGCTCTCAGCTGCCCGCATCCTGCTGAACCCCTGCTCTCAAGAGCGTCTTGAAGCTGGTGAGTTTCCTGGGAAGGCTGAGTTACTGAGATTACATATTTTTCCCTTTAAATAGTCTGGCTTTCGCAGTCTGAGAGGATAACTGGGAAAATGTACGCATCTGTAGCGCTCCCTCAATTAAGCAGTCTCAATTCTTCTTTCTGTTTAGTTTAGCTATGGTTTTTTTAAAGTTAGATTTTCCTAGGCCTGCATTTCATGGCAGGTTTCTGTCCCCCTGCCAGCAGCCCCTGCTCCCCCAGGCACACTCACACATGCCCCTCCTGGGGCCCCTGGGAAGGGGTGAGGTGGCCAGTGAAGAGGACCTGACCAGGATGGCCAGGCTGGCACAGGGGACGGGTGAACCCCCTCACTGGGGGCCAGCGCTTGGGCACGGAGGGGGCAGCTCACTCCAGAAGGCTCCGTGGGCGTTCAGGGCCAAGCGTGCAAATCCCCATTGCTGGAGGCCCCTGGGAAGATGAGGTTCCTTCCTGTGCTCTTGGGGTGCCACAGGGGTACCAGCACCCTGGGGACTTAATCTGCGTGACTGGGTGAGGCTTTTAGGCTGGTGAAGGGAAAAGAGAGGTGGAACGGGAGAGACCCTCACAACCCTGCATTCTCTCTTCTGAGATTTCAGAAACACCTAAAGTGGCTGAAATATTTTTTTATGTTACACACACATCCTTTGTTTTAAAAATATGAAAACTTCTCCCAAAACATAATCTCCTTCTCCCGGTTGCCTCTTCTCCGTGCGTTGTATCACTCCAGGAATGTCCCCTTGTGCTCTTTCCCAGGGATCCACCCGGCTGTCTTTGTCCTGCTCTGCGTGGCTCTGGTGTCAGCGATGCTGGGACTGGTGCTGTACACGACCTTTCGAAGTAACACACAACAAAAAGATCTCGTGGAGGTATTTGGTTACTCTTCCTTTGAGCTGGGACAGTAATGAGATGCCTTTCGGCCACGTTCCTTCTTTTCTCTTTTTTTTTGTATACGGTTGGACTCGATCTCAAAGGTCCCTTCCAACTGTGAAGATTCTGTGATTCTGTCATCCCGAGGCAAACAGAGCGGGAGGGAGCGGTTCCCTGGTACGTCCCGTCTGTTCCATGGAAAAATCCAAACAGTGTAGCCAGAAACACTTTAAGCAACCAGCGTATTTCTGGTGAAGCTGTGGAGAACTAGAACTATCACTCAGGTTGCCAGGGAATATCTCTTCCAGAGGATCTACCTCAGAGTGGTTATACAAAGAAAGCAGGGGGTAGTGAGAGAGGATACAGGATAAATAGCAGAAAAGGGCGGGTAGGATACCTCAAGCGGCACTAAGTTGCCACCCGACCCAAAATGTGACCTTTATCTCCCCAGCTCCCTTCCGTCTCTGCTGTAGCTTTCACTTGGATTTGTAATAAGCACGAGCTCTGAAATCAAAGGTAGCTTTCTCGGCCCTTTGGGGCGCAGCTATTGCACTCTACATTCACTATACGATGGGAGTAATACAGCTCCAGAGGGGCTGCCTGGGAGCCTGTGGGCAGCAGGTATAAACCCAAAGTCTGTCTGAAACGGGGACTGACTGAAACTGGTTGAGGACCAGGTGCCATTTCTGGCCTCAAGTATTTTTTCTGGACGCACTTCACCCAGGAGGACCCAAATTAAAAATGATCTCTCTGCTGTTCCTTTTCCAGGTAGCTGACTTTGACTTTTCTCCACTGTCTGACAAAAACCTCTCTTCTCGTTCGGAGTCAGGCTGTGGCCAAATATGTTGCAGATCTTGCTTCCTTCGGTCCTCTCAAGAAGCTGCCAGGGAGAGTCACGAACTTCTACATTCTTTTTACAAGCCAGTCAAGACGTACACAGTGTGAAGGACACAATTGCACCTTGGATGCACTAACTACCCAGTTCCAATTTCTCACTTCGGACGAGTGAAAAGCCCAGTGCTGCGTGAATGGTTTGCCTTTGCCCATGCAACAAGGTTAACCACTTTGAGTCCAGCACTTGAGTGCTTCATTCTCAGAACTAAAGAAAAGCAAGCCCTCAAACACAGCTTTGTATTTTTAAATTATACGGGTGTATACAGTTACAGCTGTAAACACAGCATTTTATTCTTATGGATTGTTTTATGTGCAGGTTTGCTAAACTCACTACCTCTTGTCATTTCTCTGGTCTTCCTGCTGTCTCTTTCAAAGAAGAAACTGCTTAAAACAAACGTACCTCTCTTTCCTGTGTTACAACAATATTACTGGAATTGTCACCCCAAATGCTGTTGAATGTGTCTTTGTTCTAAAAAGGAACTGTCTTGTCCAAGTTGAGGAACGCCTGTGAACCAGGCTGCCTAATTATGTTGTCTTTTTTCCTCCTGTCCTAAAAGACCCCTTTTTTAAGTGAATGGGCTCCTGTGGGCCCACAGTGGCTGGTGACCCGCCGATGGAGGGCTCGCTGCTAGCTGCAGGTTGTTGGGATCACAGCATGTGCTGTGGAAGACTCCACATCTCCAACACTTCATGAAGTAGTAAACCACTCTACTCTGTATAAGGAGCTTTTTTCCCCCCAGCTGTTCATTCTTCTTACATTACTACCCAGTTAATCACCAAAGCTCCTCTTCCAAGAAACGCAACACCCAGTAGCTCAAAGCTGCTCAGCAAAACGCACTCAATTCCCATTCATAGTCAATGCTCAAGGCTGTAGAAACTCCGTGCCTGTTGCAGACTCTCTTCTACCACCAGCCTCCTGCTCCCCCTGGCTTCACCCCGCTACCAGCGTTTCTGAGCACCCTGTGGGCTCCTAAACAAACGTGGGACCACTTCTGTTTTTAAATGTGACATCTTCCCCTCCTCGGAGTCACAGCCTATGGGTATCGTAAGCTTGGGGTTTCTCAAGTATGTCATCATTTCTCAAATGCACTGATTGGGAGATAATTACCTGGATGTGAGGGGATTTACCATGAGGTTTTTGGGGTGCTTGTCTCACACATTCAACTTCAGCGTTTTCTCAGAGAAGCCCAGAGCTTCGGTTTGTCTGTGAAAGAAATTATGTGGCCTCAGAATGGCTTTGTTAATTAACTTGATACATTCAATATAGAATAGGATCACCTAAGATAACAAATAATGCAGTAAAACCTAGTTCTTGTCAAAAGGTACTTTCCAAAGCAGAACTTCTTTTGGCTGTTTTTGTAAAGAGGAACAGGATTTCTAAGCAAGCTTGTTGGTTAGGAGTGGTGCCCTCTGCATTCCTTCTCAGGGCCCTGGTGTCAGACTCTTACTGTCAGTCCTATTCAGTCACTGTTAAAAACCTGCCCCTCCTTAGGCCAGCAAAGAAGCTATTGTTCTCCAGAGCTTCGGTTCTATTGCTTACTCCTGAGATCCCAGCCGTCTGAGCCACTGCCACAGGTACGGGACTTCGGGGGTGTCCCTGTGCTCTGGGCACGGCTACACGGTCCTCGGCGCTGGAAAGAACAGATTCCAGATGTGAGACATGCAGCTCAGAGTGGCAGGGCCCTCGACAGCCTGCACGGTGGCTCTCTGCAGCCACCAGGTTAGTTTGGGCTGCTTTTATTACGTTTGTGACACACGTGACCCTGGCTACGGTAAGACACCTAAAGGCAGCCCCTGGA
>JAOXJM010000071.1:743444-759279 GCA_026413425.1 Tringa solitaria | reverse complement strand
AGAGTTGGAAGGGACCATAGAGATCATCCAGTCCAACTCCCCTGCCGAAGCAGGACCACCCAGAGCACGTTAGAGCGTGTCCCTCAGGGCCGCACACCTTCTCCGTGCTGTGCTCCCCACAAAGGCAGTAACGATGAGGGAGCAGAGTCAGTTACAGGGACCTGAGCCAGGGCTCATCTGGGCTGGAGGAAGATCGTATCCCAGGAGGAAGACCTGTGCCCTGCCCCATGTTCCGTTAATCCCCAGCCGACTCACGGCTCTGACGGGCTGTTTGGCCACCGACATCACTGCTTTGGTTCTGTGCCTCCGGGCTGGCCCCAGCGCGGCCGAGCTGAGGTACGGCTCATGGTGCCAAACCTGGCTACGGTGGCTATCAGCCCCCATGGGAAAAAAAGAGGGACATGGAGTCAGCGATACGAAAGACAGGCCTAAGAAAATCCCCAACTTCCCATTGAGGAAAACAGAGCAAACGTCCTTCAGAAGAACACTGGCTCTTAATTCTCTTCCTAGAATGAACAAAGGGTGGCAAAGGAGGCAAATGATTCAGAAAAGCAGAAAAGATAAAGTGCTGCAAAGTGGAAAGTCAAACACTATCCTACAGTGGAAGGTACTGTTCGAGAGCAGATGGAAAAGAATAGAGGTTAGGAAGAAAGACATCTCTTGGAAAAAATAAGCAGTGGAGAAAGTACACTTAAAAGGGCACGTCAAGAAGCAAATTAACCAAGAAAATTTAAACAACCTTAACAAATTGAGGTGTAAGTATGAGAAATATTCACACAAACGTGTTCCTGAATCCAATATGAAACTGCTTCCTGCACAAAGGACTGATCTGTGGGTTCAATAAATGCCTCTGAAATTGAAGACAAAAGGTAATTGAGCGGTTCAGGATATAGCAGGGAGATTAGTGGGACGTAACGAGGATCAGCAGGATTCATTTTGTCAACCTTAGAAATCAATGACCTGGAAAAAGGAATGTTCAGCAAAACGATGAAACTCAGTGATTCAAAACCAGAGTCCAGTGAGTGTGAGGCCACAGAGCGATTGAATTCGGGTGATAAGAGCGTGAGCAGATAAAAAGTTCATGCAATAAGAATTAATTACAAGGAAATGCATTTGGGGAGAAAAATGTTCTGGAAAGTATTGTATAAAAGCACAAGGTAAAGCAAAAGGCCTTCGGTTATTCTGTAATTTGTCGTATGAACAGTGGTGCCAGTTTGTGCAGCGGCCGTGGGGACACACCAGCCCTTCACCTTAAGGCCGAGCAAAGGGCCCCGAGCGGCCGGGGCTGAACTCTGGCTCAGCTCTGGGCAGCAGAGGACACAGCCCAGGCTGTGGCAAGAGCTTCAATTTGCAGGATCTCTGTTGGGTTTGCTGGATGCCGTCAGAATGGAGATTGTTTCAGCAAGAGGAAGGTGAAGAACTTCTTGTTTAAATGCTCAGCATTATTATCAGATAATCAGCCAACACTTCACCTTGATTTTGGAGAGCCGGTGCCAGTTTCCGTGGAAACCGAGGTGCTATCCTGCAGCTGTCACAAAATTGTTCAAATCCTGCAGATCTCAGCTTTGACAGCCCACTGAGCACTACAAATGGGGATTTTTAAATTGCAGCCACCAACACGGGGAACACAGAAGTTCCAGAAACTTCTTGGGCCTCATCAGAGCCGGGTTTGCTCATCTCCAGCGTGTAATCCCCCCGGCAGCGTCCGCAGGGACAGGAGCTGCAGAAGAGGGTGGGCTTTGCACAGAATATCAGAATTGCACAAGTGACACAATCACAAGAGTGAATTGCACTAGAGCACTAGGGAAATACCTCCCAGGCCCCACGACTACCCCAGCCAAATAAGTTCCTAATGCATTCGCTCCCGGCAGTCCCAGGAGGCAGAGATCTGGGGTTCTCCCCGCTGGCAGGAGGCGAAGGGAGCCCTCCGGGCAGAGGGAGGTGCCGGGGCAGGTGTGGATGCCCGCCTGTAATTCAGGATTACGAAGATTAAGGAACCGCGCAGACCATCCACCTCCTTCCGGCCGGTTCTGCAGTGCGTGGGGCGGGGAGCGCAAGGCCCAGGCCGCCCCGCAGAGCCCCGCGGCGGGTGCCCGTCCCGTCCCGGGGCTGCGGGCCCCGCAGCGCACGGCAGGGGTCTCCCCAGGCTCGGGAATCTCTCCACCTCCCGCCGCGGGGGCCGGGAGCCGCGGGAAGGCTCCCCGGGCACACGCACGCCCCGCCGCGGCTTGCAGGCGGAACGCACGGCCGGACCGGAGAGCAGGCGCGTCCCATTCCCGACCCCGGTGCCGAGCTCCGGGCACGGCTGCGGGAAGGGGCGCGGTGCCCGCCCCGCCGCGCTCGCTGGACCGGGAGAGCTGCGGGGCAGCGACGCTCCCGGGAGCCGGGGCAGCCTCGGCCCGTGGCCTCGGGAGGCCACCAGCCCGCCCCACCGCCCCCAGCAGCCAGGGGACACCAGCTGCAGCGGGGGAAGCCGGCGGGACCGGGCCCCTCCCGGCAGCCAAAGCCGCAGAGCTTTCCAGAAAGGGGAGTGACGGGGTGTCAGTGTGCGGGGGCTTAACCGCAGGACGCGAAGAAGAAAGCAGAGTTCACGGTTCCGGGTGCGGAGCTGAGCGCAGCCTCTCCTGAGACCACCCGCGGGCCCCGCCGCGCCAGGGCAGGGTCTCGGAAGCAGAAGCAGCAACAACCGGGCACACTCTGTCCTGGCTTAATGGCTCCGTGAACTCGGCCCTCCCGCTGACATAAATTAGGGCTCTGTCATTTAAAGCTGCTTTTTCAGCTCCAGTTTAGATACAAAGTGAGAACAGAGCACAGCAATAAAAGCTCTCTTATCTGATCAACAGCATGGACTTAATAGCAAAAAAAAAATTATGCCATAGGTTTTGAACGTCTTTTCAGGTTCCTGTCCTTAATCTAGTCTTCTTTCATTATATGCAACGTACTAATAATATTTTGAATTAAATCAGAAAGGGAAAAAATAATCTTAAAAAATCCAAATGCACTCGCTAATTAAATAGCAATGCCCTTACCTTCATTCATGCAATCATGATAAATTACAGTCTTCCCATACTAATTAACTTCAGGTGGAATGGATTTCTCTCACAACGCCAAGCTATGTACCAAAACACAACATGTTCAGTTTAACGAAAAACAAGCCAATATTGAAGCTGGCCGGTCTGACTCCGCTGGCGCCCCAGGACGTGCTGAGGTGCAGACAGAGGAGCAGCTGGAGGAGCCAAAGGAGCGGCGAGGAGCCCCGCTTCCGAGGGACAGCCCCATCCCCAGCACCGCCCCAAACCCCCTCCAGCCACCTCCTGCACCCCCAAACCCCCTGCTTAGCCCCCGGAGGGACCGTTGCCATGTGGGAATTCAGGCTTGCAATGAATGCAGGGCAGGTTCCCGGGTGACAGGGGACAAACAGGACGGGCTGACACCAGCCGGCGTGGCCAGTGCCGTAAGGCAGAGCTGCGCTCCTCACCCCATCCAAACAACGCCGGGGGCAGCTCCCGCAAGGCTCTGTGTTTGCACCTTAAAGTGTTTTATCACATTGAATGAGACCGCTAAAATAAGGTATTTCTGTTATTAAATATGCTGTATGCTTGTGGAGTTGATGGAGGTTATAGGAAAGTAAATTTGAGTGAAAACACTGTGGGAAAACAGGAGTGCTGTCAACCAAGGCGCTCCCAGAAAGCGGCTGGCAGCCCCTGCTCCTGGGGGAGAGAGAGACGGGCCAATACAGACCCCCTGAGCCCCCCGGGAAAGACATGGGGGTCTGTTACAGCTTGAGTTTTGAGTCTGAAATTATTCCAGGTAGAGCTACTTGTGATATTTTGAGTTCTTACTTGCATTTTTTTTTTCTCCCTCTACCAGCAGTAGGATAGTAATGCTCTACCCTGTCACACAACTGCAAGATTCCACTTACAGATAAAATTATTCATACTGGGTAAGGCGAGTGTTTCATATCACGGGGCCACCTCCGCAGGAGGAGTGAGGCATCCATCTCTCAGACGTCTCACCACGGGTTGGAGTTGCGTTCTGAAGTGTCCTCAACACCCAGCCAGGCCCCGCAGCTCGGGCGGGGAGGGGGGAAACTTTCAGAAGCAAGTGGATCTGCAAATAGCCTTCATTTTCTTTGGGTTTTATTCTCTTGTCTCTGTTTTGTTCTGTCCTTCCCTTTGGCTTGGTAATAAGTAGCTGGGAAAACCTGCTTGCAGACTGGAAGACATGGTATAATTAAAGGCAAAGCATTCTATTTGGTTCTGTAGGAACGACATCCTTTCTCATAATACAGTGTGTGAAAAATCAGGTAAGCCGTGCATGCATTTTTTATGAACAGGAGGACCCTCAGCCATTACTAATGAAGTACAGAAAGAAAAGACAGGACTCTCAGTGGGGAAATACCAGCCATTAAATGCCTCCCTGGGGATCAAACGACACTTACAATGGAGAGACACTAACTGCCTCCCACATCTCAATTGGTACCAGCAGGACGCCTATTTGTAAGGATTTGTGCTGCCCGGGCTCTGTTAGTGTAAGATGCCACATAAATATTTTCTGATCTTTGCAGCAGATATTACCCCTTTTTTCCCCACTGACCACCGGCCTGATTTTACTTTTTAAAAAGGGCTGATCCTGCTGAAGAACGAGCATGAGAGCAGCCCCACGAGCACGCCCAGGCCCGCTGAAGCCAGTGACCTGCTGAACATGTTCTCAATGGTTTCTGGTCAGGGCTTCAAATACGCCACCCTTTGCTACAAGACTTCCACCGTTCTTTCTGTAAAAGCCTTTTGCTAAATACCTATCACCAAAGATCAAAAGGCTTTTGAAATACGTCCCCTAAGAAAAGCAAAAAATGAGAACTTAGAAATTCATTCATTTCAAAACTGTTTAATCAAAGACAACTCTTTGATCGGGAAAAAAACTCTCAGTTCCAAAACAATGAGCACTTGATTATGTTTCTCGGGTGTATTGTCCTCTACCGGGCTCATGTGGGCGTCCCCACCATGGCTGCCCTGGACGCGGAGGGACATCCTCTTCATCAGGGCACCACCTGAAAACCCAAGGGCTCCATCCCATGGACCGACTGCTGCCTCCCCTGGATTCCGGAGCGTGGGTAGCGTTTGCACTAGAGCTCCCTGTGGTTTTGTTTATATATATGTGTGTGTGTGTGTGTATACACACAAAGACACATACAGATAGACATGCATTTATGCAATATCCACTGCCGTTCAAATGAGAGATGAGCAAGGATCCCTCCCTGCAGTGGATTTTACACGACTCCTAAAAAAACCCCAGTGGCAAATAGCAGAGATTAAACAGCAATGTCAAGGTCTGAGAGGAGAGATTAGGGATCCCAGATCCGCAGATGTTTGCAGCCGCTGACAGCCCTGAGATTTAAAGAGCTCTTCTCCCACGTCACTAGAGGATGGGCGAACGCCTGCCCCAAATAATCACGGGCAGCTCCTGCCCTGCCCCGGAGCTCAGTGGGCACCGCACGGAGCCTGCCCAGAGCCTGCCGTGCCCGTCTCGGAGGTGGCCACGGGCCAGTGGCAGGTGAACGGGACCTGCCCTCCAGCCTCAGTGACTCCTCGGGGTGTAGGACACGATGAGGACACGTAATCGCCACCAAAGCCAGCAGGAACCCACCCCTTGCAATTCTGAGCTGCTGCGAGAGGATGAATTGTCAGGGACTTTGGGAGGGTCACAGGGGCCGTAGGGACAACGGCTGTTAGTACTAGCAACCAGCCACAGACAGATCACAGATGTGCAAATTATGGAAAAACAAAATAATTCCTAGAGATCAACTGTCATGGAAGAAGAAACAACTCCAAAGCAAGCTTTTCAATTAAAAAAAAAAAAAAAGAAAAAACCCTGTTTCTTATACAACATCCCAAATTTTGATGTATACTGGGGCATGTTCTTAGTGCTGCATAATTTTTAAAACAGATGGGGCTTGTTTAGTTCCAAAGCTCTTGAGTATGTAATTTTTAAATACAAATCTGGAAAATTTCCACTTAATTTATGCCTCAAAGTTAGCACGATTTCACAGCAGCTGGATCTGCTCCGCCAACTCGTGCGCTCCGTGTGTCTCCAGGAGGGACGCAGACCCATGGAATGCGAACGTCCATCCGTGCATGTGGGGCAGTGTCACTGCTTGCAGGAGGCTGTACCTGGGGCTTTAAGGCAGCCCGTGCCTTTACAGATTCACACCCAATTCTTCAGCGACGCTGTGCGTGCCACGCTGCTGTAAAACTGCTGTAGAATTTTTTGAGAGTATACTTTCTTATTTTAAGCAAGACCATTTTTTATATTCCTTTAGCATTATAACCAAGTGCCTTAGTACCATCTGTCGAATTACTCACACGGAGCCATAAAAACATTCTAAAATAATCTAATACACCTTTTATTTGCTGGTGAGTGCGACAATTTAAAATATTTCTAATTCAGATTTGACACGGCTACTAATCAGCGCTCAATATCAGAGGACAAATAAGTATTTTCTCTTTCTAACGATATGCAGCACTGTAACTTTCCAAAAAATGCAACGTACATGTTACCAGCCCAGCACTGACTCTCCCAAGTCAGGAATTTTTGGAGCATGACACTGCATTGTTTGGACGTAGGAGCCTGCAGAGCCACAGTCACAACATTTTAAATGGGATATATTTTTTAGCCTAGAAATGCTGGAGATATATGTGGCTATATATTTTTTAAAATTGCTTCCTTTCTTCTGAAAGGAAAGAAAGATTGTTAAGTGGTTTTATTGTGGCACAGAGGGAATCGCATCAGCTCTGAGAGGAAATAACATCGTAATCACAAAGCCTTCAGGAGAGCATGAAGGACCCCGTAAAGCTGCACTGAAACCACCCGGGGCTTCCCCCCGCGGACCCCAGGAGGGTGAGCTCTGCTGCTCCCGAGGAGTCACCAGGGGAGGGGGAAACAGGCTCCTCACGTGCCAACACCCTGCAGTCGGTCTGTAAAACCTTCTGAAAGCTAAAGCAAGGATAACTGCAGGTTACATGATTCTCCTCTCTCTAACACCTCAACACAGCATTTAATGCTCAGTTCACTGTCACTGTCCTCACAAGAGGACTGCCACACAGACAACCTGACCAGACAACAAGCACGTGGCTTTATTTTAGGTGGCTTAAGAGGCAAACGCACATAATACAGCATTTCTACCTTTTCTTGCAAAACTATGCCAACAGCACCTGGACATTTCCAGAAGCCCCAAGAGCAAGCAAGGCCACGGGTGCTACCGGCAGCCAGTGAAACCAGAGGGGTCCTACCAGGGACAGTCCTAGCTCTGCTTCTGGAAACTGGCCTCCTTCGGTTCCTGGGTCCTGCCAGGGACAGTCCTAGCTCTGCTCCTGGAAGCTGTCCTTCCTCAGGTTCCTGCTATCACAATGGCTTTCGTGCAGTGAGTAGCCCCGGACTGCATCGCCACCAGAGTGTCACTTACCTGTAATGCATCTTTCCTGCTCTTGTCCTCGTTGGGACTTTTATAACAACTCCGTTACAAAGAAAGGCTGACAGAACACCAGGTGAGCTGTATCTTTTCAGGCATTTGGAAGCACCACAGGTCTGCTGGCAGAGATGCTCTTAGATCCCACAGAGCTCTACAGACATACAGTAATCACACACGTGCACCCGGACATTCCCAGGCATACGACAGAGGGCATGTTCCTCCCGTCCCTGACTCCTCCAGAAGCACCACAGAGGAACTCTCCCAGTCTCTGCTCTAACATGCAAAGGAACACAGGGATTTTTCTGCAATGCTGTAAATGGGACAGACCTCTAAGCAACAGTATGAATTTCCAGCTTTCTATGCACCCTGTGCAAAGTCTCCATAAAAAGCAGCCCATTAGATCCCTCTGTCTCGTGTCCCTGGGTAACTCAGCAGTGCTGCTACCCCAGAAACCTGTAGGAAGGATCCGGTGGATCCAGACACGACAGATGGAAATGGCAGCTCAGCAAAGCCCTTCACTTCAAAACCTACCTCATCACACAGGAAACTCCTGAGTACACAATCCTTAGTCATTGTTGTTTAAACCCAAGTCAGGGATTTTCATACACTTCCTCCTCGCTCCTTCACATGTATGTTCCTTCAAAGCCCCAAACAGACAACATTCACAGATTTGACACATCATTGTAGTCACACAATTTCTAAATTGTCTCATGTGGTTCAGACAAAATTAGATTTTCAGAGCTCACACTAATGTCAAAGGACGCAAAAGACAGGAGGCTGGTGGCCAGTGAGGAAAACCAGGGGTGGTAAAGGGGATAAAGCTGGTACTTTGAACAAGCTGCTGGGCCGGTGCTGGCCCCCAGCGAGGAGCCACATCCCCTTCAGAGGCACCTGTGTCCACAAGAAGTAGCGGTCCCTAAGTGCCCGTCCCTTACCTGTCTCTCATGGGAGCCAGGAACTGCAGCCTGCTGCCTCCCCAGGCAAGATACTACCACGAGCTGGATCAGCAGCAGGTTGGCTTCTGATTGCAAACACCTCCCATTGACACCAGCTTTCCTCTAACATGCTTAGTGTCCAGTCTGCAATGTCATATATGTGTTCTGAAAGCCTGTCCTTGACAGGTTGCCAGCTCTTGTGCCGAGGGATGCAATCCAGAAATGTGGAGTTGCTAGGCTCTGTGTGGCCTGCTCTCTCTCACAAAAAAGAGTATTTCTCTTAAGAATACAAGGTTCCTAGTGAAGGTCTGTCATGGAAACCTGCCCTCCCTCCTAAGGGTGCTGCCTTATCAAAAGCCACAGCCTGGATCTGTGTGTGACCAGGTCACATCCCGCAGGGGTACGTGCACCACGTCCAAGTGGGGCTGGCGGGGGCTGGCGACAGCTCACTGCCCTGGAAGAGGGACCTGCCTCGTCCCCAGTGCCTGTGGAAGGGGCTGTCTGTGTGAAAGGATCTGCCTGGGCCACGGGAGCTGCAAGAGGAGTCCCAGCAGCTCAGACACGAGAGTGTGTTCTGCCTTTGCATCACAACCATGGCTGGGCTGGGCTGGGTCAACCTCTCCTACGCCAGACGGGATATTTCCTAAGCAAGATGAACGTTGGGTAAATAGGGATAGGCTGCAAACCCCTCCCCTTTGGTTATCCAGAGGCTTCCCACACTCCAGACTTTAAACAAAGATGAGATTTTCCATTGTTTGAAACCAGTCACGAAGATGCTCCTCCTCCCTAAGTCTCTGCCTGTTCCCAGTACACCACCAACTTCTGCTTTTAAGCTTCAAACGGGGTGAGTTTTGTGTGCCTCCACAGTCCTGTTCTCCAGTGGGAGCCTGAGAAGCTGCAAAACTGCTGAGAAGTGTGTCCTCACAGGGGTTTCAGCCCAGGTTTGAAGACTTACGACATTCCAATGGATGAGAGAAGCTTTAGAGAAGTGACTGAACTTTGGGTTATTCTTCTGAACTGCACTCAGACGCCAGCCCCCGAGGAGTTCACCCATCATTTTAAGAACCTTATTAACCAGAGCTTAAGGGAAATAGCTATAGATTTTATTCAGCGGGGACATTCTGCCGTGTGGAACTCTCTGCATTCATTTCCTTTTCAGCAGTGCTTCAGCATTGCACATTATTTAGGCATCAGATCTGAACACAAATAATTGTATAATAAAAAACAGTGACTCAACAGGCTATTGCCACAATAACTCCTACACCTCCGCTGCGCACAGAGCCAGCTCGGGTAGCAGATGTAGACAGTGCCATTCCCCGTCACTCTGTGCCCTTTATCACCCACTAAGCAGAGCACATCGCTCGGTCAGTGCCTTACCGAGAGGATGGGGCGTACTCCAGAGCTAGGGAGGGGAGAGGGAGAGCAAACCTCTGCTTGTAACTACTATCGGATCCTTCCTACACCTCTCTCTAGTGCTGCTTCCCCCACTCTTCGGTTTGCAATTAAATGCAGAGCTTGTGCAGGGTGGCAGCACTTCCATCCCGTCACACTCTTCACTGGTGTGTTCTCTCCTGCAATGCCCACTTCCATTTGACTCATTTCCCACAGCCAGAGGGACAGGGGCATCATTTCCTAGTCTTCCTGAATAATTTCTGGAAGATTCATGAAACTAAACATGATACAAGGGAGAAGGAAACTACAGACTCGTTGATATACACCCTCACATCAGACCTACAGGTTTGCCACAATACACATGGGAGAACACAGGCCCCAAACTCCCCAAAGAGATTATCCTTCTAGAAGTTTACATAATTACAGAGCCTGACAACCCAATTCATGCAATGTCGAAACAAAGAAACACTAGCCCTCTTTCAATGTGACGGAGAATCCTGTATCTCTGCGTTACCGCTTCAGCCGCAGTTACAGCTGGAAAAGCCTGCTGTAAGGGCAGGAAATAGCCCAAGAGCTTCTCAGGAGAGCACAGTCACCCAGCTCTCCTCTTCCTCACGCCATCAGTCTCTGCAGTTCACCTCTCACAGACAAAGAAGGGAAGAGCACGCAGGGAGACGGGGGGCGGCCGCCCTGCGGAGCAGACCTGTGCGGTGCGGCAGTTCCTCTCTCCAGACACCTCCGAGGTCCCCCCAGAGCCCCAGGGAGTTACACAGCCACGAAAATGAGCCGGGGGGGGAACACACCATGAGCACAGGCGGCCCTGAAATCACTGCATACAGCCATTCTGGTCACTTGTGCCTCCCCTGACAGGAACTCATTACAGCTCATTGCACCGGCAGCCGCTCACCCTGTCACATCTCATCGCGCGCCAGAGGAGCCTGCCCTTTCATCTCGCCGCTTTTTTAAGCTAAGCTTTAGCACATCAGGGGGAACATCTTTGAAATCCTCACTGATTCCCACTGGAAATGGTGCCAAGCGAAAGAATCATTTCCCACGGACGTTTTCTCTCCCCAGGGCCAGAGGCAGGCTCAGCACAACCCTGCCACGATGTCACCCACAAACAGAGCAGCAGCCCTGCCACAATGTCACCTACAAACAGAAGGAGCCCAAACCCAGCACTTCTCTTCCAGCAATATTCTCTGGGTCTGCTCAAAGCCAACCCTCCTGTCCCAGCCCCAGCTGAAGGCACAGCGGTGGCAGAGGGCAGCCACAGAGCTACCAAGGCAGCTTTGACAGCTTTTTGAAGCTCATTTAGCCTCAACTTGGACATTTTAGCCCAAAGTCGGTGCCAGGGCTGGGCAGGAGAGGTTTCTGGTTTGGTGCTTTGGGCTGGAGCGTCCCTGGAGCAGGGTGACAAATGGTGTCCCCGACATGGGCACAGCTCCGTGCACTGCTCCTTCTCGGGACGGGCCATGCCACGGTGCTGGAGCAAGTCCTCCCTTCGCCCGTCATCTCGGCGCTTCTCATTTTGAAGCAGCACTGGGAAGAAATATTTCACTGCAGAGAAAAGCCTTGTCTCATTATCTGTGTGGCCTTTTTGATGAATTATGAAGAGCTCATGCTGCTTGCTAAGCATGTTACAGATACCATGCCACAGGCAGAATTTTTTTGTATTTTTGTTTTAAGTGAAAGCAACATTTTTCAGAGGTTTCCTGTAAATTATAGAATGATCTTTGTGCAATGTGGAGACGGGGTGCTCCTGCCAGTTTGGAAATACTTGTACAACACTCGTACAACGCTCCTGCCAAGCATGGACTCCAGGGTTTTTTTAGGGAATGCATGACCATTTTCTCTATCATGTCTACATAGCCTCATAGTCAAACCTTTTCTTTTTTCATATTTTTTAATTTCTCCTCAAAGCATCCGTGTGAGACAAGACATTTTATGATCCCCTTTTTTCAAAGAGAAACTTTAAGATGAGTACGGATCACAAAGAGCTTTAGGTACTTAAGTAGAAAGTGGAAGCCCAAATCCCACTGAAGCGAACCAGAGATAAGCCCTCGATAGGACTGAAATGCTTTAATACTTCACTAAATTTCTGCCTAAGTGATTTGCCCAAGGTCATGCAGGACATTTGGAAAACCAGATCCAAGCTCCATGGCTTGCTCAACACTTCCTCTCCCTGTGAAAGATGGAAATCTAGTAATTCTGTGAGGTCATCTGGGAAAACAAGACACACCTACTGTCAGCTCACCACGGGCAGCAGCATCTTTGCCCACACACAACCCATCAATGCAACTGTTCTGCTCCCCGCATGTTCGGAGGCAGCCTGGAAATCCCAGCACAGGACTGCATTGTACCCGTCCAGCACCACCCGGGGCAGGGCAGAGACTGCAGCCAAAATCCCATGAGTTCCACCCAGATCCTTAACCACAAGGGCAGTTCCTCCCTACGTCATCCCTCTTCCCTTTGGGGGGGTCAGGACAAATGAACGGAGCCTTTTCAAACACCACGGGGAGGGTTTGATGTGGTGGGGCCTGAATTGACTCTTTCAGAGTCCCTGAACCTCTTCCATCCTCATAGAAAAACAAAAGTCTTCAGATTTTTTGTTTTAAATTCAGATCTAGTTACTGCTGAGCTCCAGAAGCAGCATGTGCACACAGGAAGCTTTATGCCTCCCTGACTGGTGTCAGGCAGACAGTAAATTATTTATGAAAGCACTCCATGTGATATTTTATTTTGGATTTAAAGAGGCAGGAATGATGGGAAGGATAGTTTAAAAAAGAAGTTAAAAACATATTCAAACCTGAGTCTTTTAGTTTTGCTCAGGATCCGCTCCCTGCTGAGACTGGTTGCACAGAAACATAAATACAATCTGATCTCTATTTATGTGGATAATCCCATTCACTTCCATGGACTGGCTCCTAATTGCCACCAATTCCTACAGGATAAGAATCATGATTTGCCAAAAACCATCTCTGGTGCCAGCATGTCAGGGCTGAGTGGGTGTTAGCAAACGCAAACCCACTTTTCCTCCCGCCGTTTGATCCACGTGTAGCTTTTCATTTTCCATGCACAAAATTCCTCAATCCGTTTCTTAAACGAGCAGTAGCCAGACAGCCCCAACCAGCCATTGGCACACAAACGGAATTTCCTGAAATACTGTGCTGCTGCGGAAGGACTGAGATCCCAAACAGCGGAATAAAACTGACAGTAATATCCCAAAGTTTGCTAGGTGCCATTTCAAATCAAATATTTCTAAGTGATTGTGGCGTAAAAGAAAGCCCATCACCTTAACCATCACCAAAGGTTTGACCTCTCAAAGCACACTAAAGGCAGGTTTTTGAAAAGGACAGAGCAGAAGCCAAGCCCTCTCCTTGCCTGGTACTTGCACACGTGGCAGTCTGGCTGGAATTTCATAGAGCAGTGAAATGATGGAACACCTCGATGGCTCTTTAGCAGAGCAGGGTCAGGCCACTGAAGCCTCGTGTGATAGGCGATGTGAAGTTGTGCGTCAACTTGTCCGCAGCTTCAGGAGACCACTCCAGGGAGCAGATTCCAGTTTGCCTCTCTCCCCATTGACATCATAAATCTATATTTCAACCCTGAGTTTAAATCCTTAAACCACGTGCTTTTGCAGGATTGTCCCCAAGCCCATGGTTAAGCAGTAGGGCTGTGCTCCCGATGACTACAGACTTACAGCTGCCCCCAGTTCCCATGAGATTCTTGTGTCTTCAATAACACCTTCCTCTCTTTCACTCTCCTCATCCAAAAACACTATTAAAATGTAAGGAAAGAAAAGAAGTTGAACTATATATCATTATACGTCCTGCCACACATGGCAGGCTGTACCCACACCCTGGGTACAGCTCACAGCCTGGAGACACACCTGGAGTCTTTCACCTCACCCCAGACTCCGGGCCAGTCCAAGACTGGGACCATCTGAATAAAGGCTCCCGGGTTGGGATCGGGTGCAATGTTTGGACTGGCCCTACTTTTGGCTCAAAGTCTATGACGTTTCACCTTGTCAGACACACAGGTTTGTTTTGCAGCCTTCCTGCAACACAATTAATGTATAATTATTCAAGTGCCCTGGGCAACACCTAAGAGACTGGCACCTTCTCTTGGTCACAAGCACCAGCGTCAGCAATGACTATGCTAAAAGAGCTCCTGCCCTTGACCCGGACTCGACTTTCATTCCAAATGAGCGGCACAAACCACTGTGCAGAGCTTGCAATGTACCCAGCAAAGTTATGTCTTTGATTACGAAGCTTCTCCAACCTCCCATGGAAACACAGCTCTGTATCTCTCGGGCTGCTTTGAGAACTGGGCTGGCGCTGAATTTTTCCGGAGTCCAGAGGATGTACAGAAGGGCAGACTCTGCTCCACAGCAGACAAATGAGCTACTGGCCTGGCGAGGGCTCTTTCCAGCCTACAATGAGATGAGCTGCCAAGGCTGGACTCTCCGTGACAGACAATCCAGCCGGATTCTGAGGGCACTGGCAAAACCCCCATGTTTCCTGCCCATGTGCTTCTTTGTGTCCGCCTGTACTGTCAGCCAGTCCCTCTGCAGTGTCCTCACCATCTACACCCTACAACTGAACACGAAAACTTCTTTCCCCTTAAGAAAGGCTGCAATAAACTTTTGTTAACTTTAACTTTGAATTTCCACACTTTCGCATCCTTTAGCGTCCCCTGTGATAACTGAGACTTCTGCACTCAGAGGCCCAGAGCTTCTCTGTCCTGCTGAGTTTCGTGCGGTCAAGCAGACATCTACACCACTGATAATTTGGGGCCATTTGCTGCATCCTGGCGGATATGACCCTTTGTGCCTAACCAGCCCCAGGGTGGGCAGGCAGAGCGTTCGGCTCTTCCTTCTCTACAACGCACCCAACCACCAAAAGGCACATTTGGGCATGCTGGCAGAAATACAGAATTTCTACTCTAAAGGCAATTTTTTTTGGTAATTTAACAGCAGCTTATGACTGTAGAATTGCGATATAAATCCAGTAAGAAATAATATTTTAATTTAAAAAAACCCTAGCATTTAAAATAAGACTCCTCTGGTTGATATGCATACATATTTCTTCCCAGTTTCTTAATTTATTTCAGTAAGACGGTGTTTATTTCTGCTGCTGGGCTCAGATCCCGAATACAAAGATTCTGACACTCTTGCTCCTTTCTCTTTTCTTTAAGCTGCATAACGAATATTACTGACTTGTTCCTGCCACCACCTCAGCAATAAGGCCACAGGATTTCATGTCAGCATAAAAACAAAAAAAAAAAGGAAAAGTAGAGACAAACTTTTCTATAACATTCCAGCAGCTGTTACCATAGTAATAATTCGTTTCACCAAGCCACCAAACATCATTTCAAGGATTTTTCCGAATGCCCCCAGAAGGAACAGCCATCAATAACCCTCCCCTATAAAGCCTCCCAAAATTGTCACAGACCTTTCCCTTACGGCATTTGCTGAGAGCAGAAACAAACCAGTGAAGGCCAGAAATAGCACCTCTGCGGAGAGGGACGGACGGGTGGGAGGAGAGGCAGCCACCAACAGAACCGAGTGCCCGGGCCCCGAGCATCCCCAGCCGCCGGTGACGCCGACTGTCGGCTCCCGAGATGTCAGGGCTGGGGCCCCCGGGCTCCTAGAGGAAAAGCTTTACACATCCCAGCCAGCTCTTCCAATGGTCTGAGGGGTGTCACCCACGGGGAGGCATTTTGTAAAACCAAGCAGTGCAATAAAACACTAGCATTTTCCACTGCTGGACGTTTCTGGGCAGGTTTTGGGGCAGGTTGCTGAGCGGAGCACAGGGTAGGGGAGATCTGCCACTCACCTCCTCTCCTCGTGCTGCAGAGGCACAGGCGTTATTACAAATGGAAACACGGTCCTGGCGGCAGAAGGACTGGGATCCAGTTATGCACTTCACCCGCAGCCGCCGCAAACTGAACGATTTACCCAATGTTTTTTTCCCTGAGCTCACTGAATCACAGAACCTTCATGGTTGGAAAGGACCTCTGAGATCACCGAGTCCAACCA